>JAVHZZ010000011.1:103585835-103753335 GCA_036250195.1 Mixophyes australis | reverse complement strand
ACACATCTGACAAAAAGGTCTAAAAATATTAAAGCAGCAAACTGGTGATAACCAAAACTTGTCATTCTCAAAACTTTTGGCCATGACTGTATGTGTGGGGTGAAGCTGATGGAGTCAAGGATGGCACCAAGGCATTGGGTTTGGTGATGAGAGGACACAGTCAACCGTGAGGGGGACTGGAGGAGGGGTTGTAACACTAGAAGGGGGATGATGATGATGAACTCTGATTTTGACACATTGAGATCTAGGTAGTGTTGGGACATCCAGGTGGATGTACCAATGGGCCAGATCGCGTAGAGTATCAGTGGAACCCATCTAAAGGAGAATTAATAGGCCAGGTCTAGCGGTGAGCCATGCAAACATGCCTGTAAATGGGTGTTAGATGAGACGCGCCCAATTAGCATCAGGCCCTCGGTGTCCACATTGATGGAGCAGTTCCAGGTAATGGGCTAATGTAAGATCTGGGGGTGACGTGTTCCTGTGTGGGAACCTGTCACAGAGACACCGTTGTGCTTTGGTATCAGATGACCCTTCCCACAAGGAAGTCTTTATTACATCTAAATGTACTGCGGGTAATTTTCTAGAAGTTAGGTGGGATCACAGGAATTGTGATAATTACTCCAAAATACCGAAAAGACATATGAAGAGTCTAGAGAAAGTTCATAGCGAATATCATTGAAAAGTGGGACCAGGAAATGTTTGTATTAAGGGAAAGCCCTGTGCAAAATGAAATAGGCTCCAGGAACACAATGATCAGCAAAATAATTACTATATCAGTCATCGGGTACTGACCAGGATCAGAGTCCCCCAGTGCTATACAATAGTTGTTCTCATATTCCATGTTTTTCTTGGTAATGCCGTTCTCTAATCCTGGTGGTTGGATATGTGGAAAGGAAATATCAGTGTATAGACCACGGTCTTCCCTCCAACCACTGAGCGTCGCTTGGCGTTGTCTGCTGATAATCTTTATTGATCTACAAATAGATCAATAAATATATCTTCTACGATTGTTTTCAAATCAATGTCATCTATAATCTTTGCATGTGGTGACAGTGATTGTGAGACCTCATTGCATGACGTTAATCACGATGTCTTCTGAAATACCGGAGAAAAGAGCTTTCTTTCCTGGAGAATAGATTTCTGTACATTGTTTCCACGCTCCCAGTAGATGTCTATATCTTCTACAGTATAAATAGTACCACCTGTTTACACCCTGGTATCAACCTGGTCAAGGACATTGGGATTGACAACTGCGAACCTATAGATAGTTGTTAATGTTTAATGTTCAGCAGAAAAACACAAACCTATGTAAACACATCTGATAACACGTGAAACATGAACCTGGACACCGAAGACTTTATTATTATTCAAATATGAGCTAATAATATTCCCACTCACCTACCCTGACATTTCTATTTCTGCTGACAACATGACCATAAACTGTCCCCCAGAGCTCGCTGCCTAGGTGGGATCTTTGTCTCAGAACTATCCTTTGTTTCTGCCATAATCATCACCATTTATTTGTATAGCGCCAGCAATTCTGCAGCGCTGTACAGAGAATATTTTTGTCACTCAGATTAATCCCTGTCCCATTGGAGATACCATTTATTCTCCTTCTATACTCAAACAATCCTCTGCCCCCAACACTTATCTGGCTGGACCTATATGTATGTATCACTTACACTCCTATAGATTGTAAGACTTTGAGCAGCGCCCTCTTACCACTTTGTCTGTGTTATATCCAGTCTTCATCATCACGATCATAATTGTTTATTTGTATGGCTCCACAGAAGCCGTAGTGTCGTACATAATTGATATGAATGACACATATGAAATCGGAAAGCATGCAAATAACAGAATACATTTCAAGTCATACAGAATGATGCAGCGTCATACGAGGAAGAAAGGTGGCAGATAGACAGAGATGGAAGCTAGAGAGGATCTTGCCACGAGAGCTTACATTCTAGAAGAGGGGAGGGGGTGAAGAGAGACAGTAAGATTAAGTATGACAGTTTAGTTTGGGGTATGGCTGGGCTAGGTTATGGAGTAGTGTGGAGAGACCTGTAGTGTACATAGTGGTGGGGCAAGTTGTGAAGATGACAGAAATAAGGACCATGGTGATGTGGTGACTGGCAACTCCGAGGGAGACAGAGAGAAGTAGGATGAAAGGTAGTGGACTAGGCCTGAGTGTTGAGTGGGGTCCTGGAACAAGGAGGGTACTGGAGAGAGTTCAGGCCACTAGGGGGTGTAGGAGCGCAGAGTTGAGCCGGAGGATGGTGGTGGTAACCAGGCGGATTGGGAGCTGAGTGAGATCAAAGTACACCTGGTCACAGCATCCAGCTGACAGCCATGCTGCCGGGGGTCTGGTAGAATTGGGCAGTTGGAGCAGCATCCAGGAAGTTAGATGCATGAGGCAGCCAGCAAGCCTGCAGGGGTGGAAAGACCACCGGACAAGCCCAGTGGAGTGTGGTACCATGGGGTCAGAGGAGACTTTTATGGGGATCCCAAATACCAGTGGCAGAGGCAGTGTGAAGGTAGGCCCAATGGACTAGGCTAAAGTCATGACCGAAACTAGCAGCAGCAATTGGGATCTAGAGCAGAAGGCTCGGGCAGGCAGAGTGGATGGTCAGTGGAGCAGAGGTAGGTGTTCAGCTGAGCAGGGCTTGGGCTTCTCCACATGCTTTAGAGCAGTCCTCCAACCTTTTAGCTTCCCTGGGCCACATTGGGGACGACGAGTTGGTTTGGGCCGCACATAAAATACACTAACGATAGCTGATCATCGAAAAAAACCATAGAAAACATAGTTAACATATTAAACTTACTTGGAAATGAAGTTAGTAAGAGTTAAGAAACCTGTTGCAGAATCATGATTAAAGCAGTAGTCCCATTACCAGCTGCAATTTAACTTACCTGCATCTGTCCCTTAGTGGGGTTCGGGGAATTAAATGCCAAAAACTTTTTTTCCCTCCTTTCTGCTCCCATGAATCATTTTTTTTATTGACCAGTTTGAAATGGTCACCGATATAGGAGCATCAGGAGGACTAATAGACATCTACAGAGATTTAAAGATAGGGTGGCGGGAAAAATGGCTCATGGAGCAGCCTCCGATGAGGGTAACAGGGGGTGATATTGTCACCCTACTCAGCACTGCACATTTAAAATGGTTTAAAATATTAAAAATACAATTATCTCTTAATATTTATATTAGATACATACAGAGAACACAGCTAGTTCATAACTGCATGGTGCAGAAAGTCCAAATTCAGAGTAACAACAATAAGTTACTGGAGAATATTTCACTGCTGCTGATAGTTCGCGCGGGTGACTCCTCAGTGCTGCGCTACGCAATGGATGTCGGGTGTGATGACGTCACCCCCGACATTCACTGCGAGCACCGCACGGAGGAGGAGACCAGGGAGGGAGCCGGAGCGCCAGCTGACGTGTCACTGCGAGCGCCGCACGGAGGAGGAGACCAGGGAGGGAGCGCCAGCTGACGTGTCACTGCGAGCGCCGCACGGAGGAGGAGACCAGGGAGGGAGCGCCAGCTGACGTGTCACTGCGAGCGCCGCACGGAGGAGGAGACCAGGGAGGGAGCGCCAGCTGACGTGTCACTGCGAGCGCCGCACGGAGGAGGAGACCAGGGAGGGAGCGCCAGCTGACGTGTCACTGCGAGCGCCGCACGGAGGAGGAGACCAGGGAGGGAGCCGGAGCGCCAGCTGACGTGTCACTGCGAGCGCCGCACGGAGGAGGAGACCAGGGAGGGAGCCGGAGCGCCAGCTGACGTGTCACTGCGAGCGCCGCACGGAGGAGGAGACCAGGGAGGGAGCCGGAGCGCCAGCTGACGTGTCACTGCGAGCGCCGCACGGAGGAGGAGACCAGGGAGGGAGCCGGAGCGCCAGCTGACGTGTCACTGCGAGCGCCGCACGGAGGAGGAGACCAGGGAGGGAGCCGGAGCGCCAGCTGACGTGTCACTGCGAGCGCCGCACGGAGGAGGAGACCAGGGAGGGAGCCGGAGCGCCAGCTGACGTGTCACTGCGAGCGCCGCACGGAGGAGGAGACCAGGGAGGGAGCCGGAGCGCCAGCTGACGTGTCACTGCGAGCGCCGCACGGAGGAGGAGACCAGGGAGGGAGCCGGAGCGCCAGCTGACGTGTCACTGCGGAGCGCCGCACGGAGGAGGAGACCAGGGAGGGAGCCGGAGCGCCAGCTGACGTGTCACTGCGAGCGCCGCACGGAGGAGGAGACCAGGGAGGGAGCCGGAGCGCCAGCTGACGTGTCACTGCGAGCGCCGCACGGAGGAGGAGACCAGGGAGGGAGCCGGAGCGCCAGCTGACGTGTCACTGCGAGCGCCGCACGGAGGAGGAGACCAGGGAGGGAGCCGGAGCGCCAGCTGACGTGTCACTGCGAGCGCCGCACGGAGGAGGAGACCAGGGAGGGAGCCGGAGCGCCAGCTGACGTGTCACTGCGAGCGCCGCACGGAGGAGGAGACCAGGGAGGGAGCCGGAGCGCCAGCTGACGTGTCACTGCGAGCGCCGCACGGAGGAGGAGACCAGGGAGGGAGCCGGAGCGCCAGCTGACGTGTCACTGCGAGCGCCGCACGGAGGAGGAGACCAGGGAGGGAGCCGGAGCGCCAGCTGACGTGTCACTGCGAGCGCCGCACGGAGGAGGAGACCAGGGAGGGAGCCGGAGCGCCAGCTGACGTGTCACTGCGAGCGCCGCACGGAGGAGGAGACCAGGGAGGGAGCCGGAGCGCCAGCTGACGTGTCACTGCGAGCGCCGCACGGAGGAGGAGACCAGGGAGGGAGCCGGAGCGCCAGCTGACGTGTCACTGCGAGCGCCGCACGGAGGAGGAGACCAGGGAGGGAGCCGGAGCGCCAGCTGACGTGTCACTGCGAGCGCCGCACTGAGGAGGAGACCAGGGAGGGAGCCGGAGCGCCAGCTGACGTGTCACTGCGAGCGCCGCACGGAGGAGGAGACCAGGGAGGGAGCCGGAGCGCCAGCTGACGTGTCACTGCGAGCGCCGCACGGAGGAGGAGACCAGGGAGGGAGCCGGAGCGCCAGCTGACGTGTCACTGCGAGCGCCGCACGGAGGAGGAGACCAGGGAGGGAGCCGGAGCGCCAGCTGACGTGTCACTGCGAGCGCCGCACTGAGGAGGAGACCAGGGAGGGAGCCGGAGCGCCAGCTGACGTGTCACTGCGAGCGCCGCACTGAGGAGGAGACCAGGGAGGGAGCCGGAGCGCCAGCTGACGGGTCACTGCGAGCGCCGCACTGAGGAGGAGACCAGGGAGGGAGCCGGAGCGCCAGCTGACGTGTCACTGCGAGCACCGCACGGAGGAGGAGACCAGGGAGGGAGCCGGAGCGCCAGCTGACGTGTCACTGCGAGCACCGCACGGAGGAGGAGACCAGGGAGGGAGCCGGAGCGCCAGCTGACGTGTCACTGCGAGCGACGCACGGAGGAGGAGACCAGGGAGGGAGCCGGAGCGCCAGCTGACGTGTCACTGCGAGCGCCGCACGGAGGAGGAGACCAGGGAGGGAGCCGGAGCGCCAGCTGACGTGTCACTGCGAGCACCGCACTGAGGAGGAGACCAGGGAGGGAGCCGGAGCGCCAGCTGACGTGTCACTGCGAGCACCACACTGAGGAGGAGACCAGGGAGGGAGCCGGAGCGCCAGCTGACGTGTCACTGCGAGCACCGCACTGAGGAGGAGACCAGGGAGGGAGCCGGAGCGCCAGCTGACGTGTCACTGCGAGCGCCGCACGGAGGAGGAGACCAGGGAGGGAGCCGGAGCGCCAGCTGACGTGTCACTGCGAGCCCCGCACGGAGGAGGAGACCAGGGAGGGAGCCGGAGCGCCAGCTGACGTGTCACTGCGAGCACCGCACTGAGGAGGAGACCAGGGAGGGAGCCGGAGCGCCAGCTGACGTGTCACTGCGAGCACCGCACGGAGGAGGAGACCAGGGAGGGAGCCGGAGCGCCAGCTGACGTGTCACTGCGAGCGCCGCACGGAGGAGGAGACCAGGGAGGGAGCCGGAGCGCCAGCTGACGTGTCACTGCGAGCGCCGCACGGAGGAGGAGACCAGGGAGGGAGCCGGAGCGCCAGCTGACGTGTCACTGCGAGCGCCGCACGGAGGAGGAGACCAGGGAGGGAGCCGGAGCGCCAGCTGACGTGTCACTGCGAGCGCCGCACTGAGGAGGAGACCAGGGAGGGAGCCGGAGCGCCAGCTGACGTGTCACTGCGAGCGCCGCACGGAGGAGGAGACCAGGGAGGGAGCCGGAGCGCCAGCTGACGTGTCACTGCGAGCGCCGCACGGAGGAGGAGACCAGGGAGGGAGCCGGAGCGCCAGCTGACGTGTCACTGCGAGCGCCGCACGGAGGAGGAGACCAGGGAGGGAGCCGGAGCGCCAGCTGACGTGTCACTGCGAGCAACGCACGGAGGAGGAGACCAGGGAGGGAGCCGGAGCGCCAGCTGACGTGTCACTGCGAGCTCCGCACGGAGGAGGAGACCAGGGAGGGAGCCGGAGCGCCAGCTGACGTGTCACTGCGAGCCCCGCACGGAGGAGGAGACCAGGGAGGGAGCCGGAGCGCCAGCTGACGTGTCACTGCGAGCGCCGCACGGAGGAGGAGACCAGGGAGGGAGCCGGAGCGCCAGCTGACGTGTCACTGCGAGCGCCGCACGGAGGAGGAGACCAGGGAGGGAGCCGGAGCGCCAGCTGACGTGTCACTGCGAGCGCCGCACGGAGGAGGAGACCAGGGAGGGAGCCGGAGCGCCAGCTGACGTGTCACTGCGAGCGCCGCACGGAGGAGGAGACCAGGGAGGGAGCCGGAGCGCCAGCTGACGTGTCACTGCGAGCCCCGCACGGAGAAGGAGACCAGGGAGGGAGCCGGAGCGCCAGCTGACGTGTCACTGCGAGCACCGCACGGAGGAGGAGACCAGGGAGGGAGCCGGAGCGCCAGCTGACGTGTCACTGCGAGCGCCGCACGGAGGAGGAGACCAGGGAGGGAGCCGGAGCGCCAGCTGACGTGTCACTGCGAGCGCCGCACGGAGGAGGAGACCAGGGAGGGAGCCGGAGCGCCAGCTGACGTGTCACTGCGAGCCCCGCACGGAGGAGGAGACCAGGGAGGGAGCCGGAGCGCCAGCTGACGTGTCACTGCGAGCGCCGCACGGAGGAGGAGACCAGGGAGGGAGCCGGAGCGCCAGCTGACGTGTCACTGCGAGCGCCGCACGGAGGAGGAGACCAGGGAGGGAGCCGGAGCGCCAGCTGACGTGTCACTGCGAGCGCCGCACGGAGGAGGAGACCAGGGAGGGAGCCGGAGCGCCAGCTGACGTGTCACTGCGAGCGCCGCACGGAGGAGGAGACCAGGGAGGGAGCCGGAGCGCCAGCTGACGTGTCACTGCGAGCGCCGCACGGAGGAGGAGACCAGGGAGGGAGCCGGAGCGCCAGCTGACGTGTCACTGCGAGCGCCGCACGGAGGAGGAGACCAGGGAGGGAGCCGGAGCGCCAGCTGACGTGTCACTGCGAGCGCCGCACGGAGGAGGAGACCAGGGAGGGAGCCGGAGCGCCAGCTGACGTGTCACTGCGAGCTCCGCACGGAGGAGGAGACCAGGGAGGGAGCCGGAGCGCCAGCTGACGTGTCACTGCGAGCCCCGCACGGAGGAGGAGACCAGGGAGGGAGCCGGAGCGCCAGCTGACGTGTCACTGCGAGCCCCGCACGGAGGAGGAGACCAGGGAGGGAGCCGGAGCGCCAGCTGACGTGTCACTGCGAGCACCGCACGGAGGAGGAGACCAGGGAGGGAGCCGGAGCGCCAGCTGACGTGTCACTGCGAGCGCCGCACGGAGGAGGAGACCAGGGAGGGAGCCGGAGCGCCAGCTGACGTGTCACTGCGAGCGCCGCACGGAGGAGGAGACCAGGGAGGGAGCCGGAGCGCCAGCTGACGTGTCACTGCGAGCGCCGCACGGAGGAGGAGACCAGGGAGGGAGCCGGAGCGCCAGCTGACGTGTCACTGCGAGCGCCGCACGGAGGAGGAGACCAGGGAGGGAGCCGGAGCGCCAGCTGACGTGTCACTGCGAGCCCCGCACGGAGGAGGAGACCAGGGAGGGAGCCGGAGCGCCAGCTGACGTGTCACTGCGAGCACCGCACGGAGGAGGAGACCAGGGAGGGAGCCGGAGCGCCAGCTGACGTGTCACTGCGAGCGCCGCACGGAGGAGGAGACCAGGGAGGGAGCCGGAGCGCCAGCTGACGTGTCACTGCGAGCGCCGCACTGAGGAGGAGACCAGGGAGGGAGCCGGAGCGCCAGCTGACGTGTCACTGCGAGCGCCGCACGGAGGAGGAGACCAGGGAGGGAGCCGGAGCGCCAGCTGACGTGTCACTGCGAGCGCCGCACGGAGGAGGAGACCAGGGAGGGAGCCGGAGCGCCAGCTGACGTGTCACTGCGAGCTCCGCACGGAGGAGGAGACCAGGGAGGGAGCCGGAGCGCCAGCTGACGTGTCACTGCGAGCGCCGCACGGAGGAGGAGACCAGGGAGGGAGCCGGAGCGCCAGCTGACGTGTCACTGCGAGCGCCGCACGGAGGAGGAGACCAGGGAGGGAGCCGGAGCGCCAGCTGACGTGTCACTGCGAGCGCCGCACGGAGGAGGAGACCAGGGAGGGAGCCGGAGCGCCAGCTGACGTGTCACTGCGAGCGCCGCACGGAGGAGGAGACCAGGGAGGGAGCCGGAGCGCCAGCTGACGTGTCACTGCGAGCGCCGCACGGAGGAGGAGACCAGGGAGGGAGCCGGAGCGCCAGCTGACGTGTCACTGCGAGCACCGCACGGAGGAGGAGACCAGGGAGGGAGCTGGAGCAGCTGACGTGACCGCAAGGTAAGTATTTTATTTTTTTTACTTTTTTCAATGCTGCCCCCTTGCCACAACCAAAACTCCTGCTGGGCCACATTTACAGCCATGCTGGGCCGCATGCGGGTTGGACAATCATGCTTTAGAGGGTCAGATGATGGTAGATACAGGGACACAGTGGAGAGCTGACCAGGATACGTCTTATTACTGTGGCGTAGATAGAGCTATATAAATGAATGGAAATAATAATAATCTTGATAATCTTCAGCCCCTGGGGAATATGACACATCCATGAGTGAGCCATAATTTTCCTGGAATTATGAAGAACTTGTCACGTAAACACCAGATCACAAATGAAGAATCCTTATAGTCTGGCGAGTTTGGTGCTACTCCACCCAGGGGTGTGGAGTCTAAGAATGCAGGGGGGTTTCACCAGGGACCCCACAAGGAGGTTTGGACTTAGCGCCTCTACACTCCAAGTCACGGCCCTCCAGGAGAGTACTTGGTGAGACCAGTAGGGGGTGTGAGAATGGTCGGTAGTAGTTAGACTCTGAGGTGTAGTTTTCTAGTAGAGATAATCTGCACGAACGAACCTTTGAGAACATAAAGGTCGTGTAAGAGCTGCCACGGACTGATGATCTATACCACGAGAAGGTGAGAAAATACACGGGCTGCGATAGTCAGCAGATCAATACTAAAGATATTGGAAAGAATACACCGGGAGTGAAGGTCTGTACGTCAGCACTATTGTTACAATGGAGATGATAACTGGACTTCTGGAGGGGTGGTCTGCGGAGAGACAATGTATCTATCTATCCATCTATCTCATATCCATCTATCTATCTCTCATCTCATATCTATCTATCTATCTCATATCCATCTATCTCATATCTATCTATCTATCTCTCATCTCATATCTATCTATCTATCTCATATCCATCTATCTCATATCTATCTCATATCTATCCATCTATCTCATATCTATCCATCTATCTATCTCATATCTATCTATCTCATATCTATCCATCTATCTCATATCTATCCATCTATCTCATATCTATCTATCTCATATCTATCTCATATCTATCTCATATCTATCTCATATCTATCTCATATCTATCTCATATCTATCTCATCTCATATCTATCTCATATCTATCTCATCTCATATCTATCTCATCTCATATCTATCTCATATCTATCTATCTCATATCTATCTATCTATCTATCCATCTATCTCATATCTATCTATCTATCCATCTATCTCATCTCATATCTATCTATCCATCTATCTCATATCCATCTATCTCATATCTATCTATATATCTATCTATCTATCTATCTCATATCCATCTATCCATCTATCTCATATCCATCTATCTCATATCTATCTATATATCTATCTATCTATCTCATATCCATCTATCCATCTATCTCATATCCATCTATCTCATATCTATCTATATATCTATATATCTCATATCTATCTATCTCATATCTATCTATCCATCTATCTCATATCTATCTATCCATCTATCTCATATCTATCCATCTATCTCATATCTATCCATCTATCTCATATCTATCCATCTATCTCATATCTATCCATCTCATATCTATCTCATATCTATCTATCTCATATCTATCTCATATCTATCTCATATCTATCTATCTATCTATCTCTCATATCCATCTATCTCATATCTATCCATCTATCTATCTCATATCTATCTCATATCTATCTCATATCTATCTCATATCTATCTCATATCTATCTCATATCTATCTCATATCCATCTATCTCATCTCATATCTATCTATCTCATATCTATCTATCTATCTATCTATCCATCTATCTCATATCCATCTATCTCATCTCATATCTATCTATCCATCTATCTCATATCCATCTATCTCATATCTATCTCATATCCATCTATCCATCTATCTCATATCTATCTATATATCTATCTATCTCATATCTATCTATCCATCTATCTCATATCTATCTATCCATCTATCTCATATCCATCTATCTCATATCTATCTATCTATCTCATATCCATCTATCTCATATCTATCTATCTATCTCATATCCATCTATCTCATATCTATCTATCTATCTATCTCATATCTATCCATCTATCTCATATCTATCTATCTATCTCTCATCTCATATCTATCTATCTCATATCTATCTCATATCTATCTATCTATCTCATATCCATCTATCTATCTATCTATCTATCTCATATCTATCCATCTATCTCATATCTATCTATCTATCTCTCATCTCATATCTATCTCATATCTATCTATCTATCTCATATCCATCTATCTCATAACTATCTATCTATCCATCTATCTCATATCTATCCATCTATCTCATATCTATCTATCTATCTCTCATCTCATATCTATCTATCTCATATCTATCTCATATCTATCTCATATCCATCTATCTATCTATCTATCTCATATCTATCCATCTATCTATCTATCTCATATCTATCTATCTATCTCATATCTCATATCTATCTATCTCATATCTATCTCATATCTATCTATCTATCTCATATCCATCTATCTATCTATCTCCTATCTATCTATCTCCTATCTATCTATCTCCTATCTATCTATCTCCTATCTATCTATCTATCTCATATCCATCTATCTCATATCTATCTCATATCTATCTATCTATCTATCTCTCATCTCATATCTATCTATCTCATATCCATCTATCTCATATCTATCTCATATCTATCTATCCATCTATCTCATATCTATCCATCTATCTCATATCTATCCATCTATCTCATATCTATCCATCTATCTCATATCTATCTATCTATCTCATATCTATCTATCCATCTATCTCATATCTATCTCATATCTATCTATCTATCTATCTCTCATCTCATATCTATCTATCTCATATCTATCTATCCATCTATCTCATATCTATCCATCTATCTCATATCTATCCATCTATCTCATATCTATCCATCTATCTCATATCTATCCATCTATCTCATATCTATCTATCTATCTCATATCTATCTATCCATCTATCTCATATCTATCTATCCATCTATCTCATATCTATCTATCTATCTCTCATCTCATATCTATCTATCTCATATCTATCCATCTATCTCATATCTATCTATCTATCTCATATCTATCTCATATCTATCTCATATCTATCTCATATCTATCTCATATCTATCTCATATCTATCTCATATCTATCTCATATCTATCTCATATCTATCCATCTATCTCATATCTATCCATCTATCTCATATCTATCTATCTATCTATCTACCTCATATCTATCTATCTACCTCATATCTATCTATCTATCTCATATCCATCTATCTCATATCCATCTATCTCATATCCATATATCTCATATCTATCTATCTATCTATCTCATATCCATCTATCTCATATCTATCTATCTATCTCATATCCATCTATCTCATATCTATCTATCTATATCTCATATCTATCCATCTATCTCATATCTATCTATCTATCTATCTATCTATCTATCTCTCATATCTATCCATCTATCTCATATCTATCTATCTATCTCTCATCTCATCTCATATCTATCTCCTATCTATCTATCTCATATCCATCTATCTATCTATCTATCTATCTCCTATCTATCTATCTCATATCCATCTATCTCATATCCATCTATCTCATATCCATCTATCTCATATCCATCTATCTCATATCCATCTATCTCATATCCATCTATCTCATATCTATCTATATATCTATATATCTCATATCTATCTATCCATCTATCTCATATCTATCTATCCATCTATCTCATATCTATCCATCTATCTCATATCTATCCATCTATCTCATATCTATCCATCTATCTCATATCTATCTATCCATCTATCTCATATCTATCTATCTCATATCTATCTCATATCTATCTATCTCATATCTATCTCATATCTATCTCATATCTATCTATCTATCTCATATCCATCTATCTCATATCTATCCATCTATCTCATATCTATCCATCTATCTATCTATCTATCTCATATCTATCTCATATCTATCTCATATCTATCTCATATCTATCTCATATCCATCTCATATCCATCTCATATCCATCTCATATCTATCTCATATCCATCTATCTCATATCCATCTATCTCATATCTATCTATCTATCTCTCATCTCATATCTATCTATCTCATATCTATCTATCCATCTATCTCATATCTATCTATCCATCTATCTCATATCTATCCATCTATCTATCTATCTCATATCTATCCATCTATCTCATATCTATCCATCTATCTCATATCTATCCATCTATCTCATATCTATCCATCTATCTCATATCTATCCATCTATCTCATATCTATCTATCTCTCATCTCATATCTATCTATCTCTCATCTCATATCTATCTATCTCATATCTATCTATCCATCTATCTCATATCTATCTATCTATCTATCTATCTCATATCTATCCATCTATCTCATATCTATCTATCTATCTATCCATCTATCTCATATCTATCTATCTATCTCATATCTATCTCATATCTATCTCATATCTATCTCATATCTATCTCATATCTATCCATCTATCTCATATCTATCTATCTATCTATCTATCTATCTCATATCTATCTATCTACCTCATATCTATCTATCTATCTCATATCCATCTATCTCATATCCATCTATCTCATATCCATCTATCTCATATCCATCTATCTCATATCCATCTATCTCATATCTATCTCATATCTATCTATCTATCTATCTATCTATCTCATATCTATCTATCTCATATCTATCTCATATCTATCTCATATCCATCTATCTCATATCTATCTCATATCTATCTATCTATCTATCTATCTCATATCTATCTATCCATCTATCTCATATCCATCTATCTCATATCTATCTCATATCTATCTATCTATCTATCTCATATCTATCTCATATCCATCTATCTCATATCTATCTCATATCTATCTATCTATCTATCTATCTCATATCTATCTATCTATCTATCTCATATCCATCTATCTCATATCCATCTATCTATCTCATATCTATCTATCTCTCATCTCATATCTATCTATCTCATATCTATCTATCTATCTCATATCCATCTATCTCATATCCATCCATCTATCTCATATCTATCTATCTCATATCTATCTATCCATCTATCTCATATCTATCTCTCATCTCATCTCATATCTATCTATCCATCTATCTCATATCTATCCATCTATCTCATATCTATCCATCTATCTCATATCTATCTCATATCTATCCATCTATCTCATATCTATCCATCTATCTCATATCTATCCATCTATCTCATATCTATCTATCTATCTATCTATCTCATATCTATCTATCTCATATCTATCTATCTATCTCTCATCTCATATCTATCTATCTCATATCTATCTATCCATCTATCTCATATCTATCTATCTATCTCATATCTATCCATCTATCTCATATCTATCCATCTATCTCATATCTATCCATCTATCTCATATCTATCCATCTATCTCATATCTATCCATCTATCTCATATCTATCCATCTATCTATCTCATATCTATCTATCTATCTATCTATCTATCTCATATCTATCTATGTGTGTTGTAAATCTCACATGAACATCTCTTCCCGATCATCATCTCTCTGGGATCCTCCAAGAACAATTCTGAGGGGGAAGTTTTGTGAAGTATAATT
Source organism: Mixophyes australis (assembly GCA_036250195.1). NCBI lineage: Eukaryota > Metazoa > Chordata > Amphibia > Anura > Limnodynastidae > Mixophyes > Mixophyes australis. The sequence continues at coordinate 103,738,731 of JAVHZZ010000011.1, read as the reverse complement.
AATGTACAATGATACTAGACAGAGGTAACATGAAAGGATTTTATTATAGTAGAGATCACCCCGCACCAAGTAAACCATTAACCCCTTGATAAGTTTATATAATTAACTGGTTTATTCCAAATATAACACTAGTGGGAGGGGGGTTACAAACAAGAAGAAAGAGAAGAAATGGTGTCTAGTTGGGGAACTCAGTGATTACATTACAGCTTTTATAGATATACACTAGAAGTTACATTTCAGTCATCTTACTGAATCATAATTAGCTAAATATTTAAAGCTGTGTTTATAGATAGGACATAGTATGTGAGGAACTGATAGTATTACAGTATTACAGTATTACGCTGCTGCCTCAATGTGTTATAAGAAATTATTTCCCATTCAATTGATTGTCTCCAGTTCTATCTATTCCATACAATAACTATATATTATTTGAAGAGAGATATCAATTTTTTTCCATGTCAGTCCTTAGTGGATATTAATTATCTGTAATTAACTCTATTTCACAGAGATATAGTTAATAAACTGTAGTCTGGTACCTAGAAGTTCTGTTCTCAGACTGCAGAATCTACAGGGCTGTTACATATTCCCTTCTGTCTGCAGCTTGTTACCCTGGTAATATTGGAGTATTGTGATGACGTCACTGCAGAGGTCCCTCTATGGATCTCTCATCTGTCAGTGCACTATGGCATGACAATCATTCTCCATTCATACCTTGTGAATAGCCGCACCCAGATGTCTAATATTGCTGGGTCCAGGTGCTTAGGACCAGGTAATGTTTTAGTCAGAGATATGTTAGACAAATACAATGGTTGTAAGGAGCTCGCCGGAGCACCTGAACACAGCAATATTAGACATCTGGGTGCGGCTATTCACAAGGTATGTATGGAGAACGATTGTATGTGTCAATTAGGGATAATTAATAACCACTAAGGACTGACATGGATTAAATTCATATCTCTGTTCAAATAATAGCTGGATATATATATAGTTATTGTAGGCAGGGCGGTGCAAGGCTTCTCAGTGCCCTAAGCAAAGCTTCAAGCCACTGCCTCTACTCTCCCCAATTCCCACCTCCCAGCCCCTCACACACTTGACATTTGTAAACTAAATATAATAACTCTTACCTCCTCCTGGCTGGATGATAAGGCTGCTGTCCAGATGCGCTGCTGCCCAGATGCGCTGCTGCCCAGATGCGCTGCTGCCCAGATGCGCTGCTGTCTGTCACGGTTGGCTTACAGGAAATTGATCCCTACGCTCTGCTGAACATGGCTAAGCCCACCCACGGGCGCGGAGTCTAACAGACAGGTGGTTTTCACCAGGAACCCCCGCAAGGAGGTATGGTCTTAGCTGCACCAAGTCTGCAGGTCACGGTCCCTTGAGTGAGTGTACAGCAGAACGATGTGGGGGAGCCAGGTGAAGTGGATGGAGACGATGGAGTCCACAGACGAGTGGTATAAATACAGGCACAACAATAATATAGGCTGATGGTCAGCAGCCAATGAGTCACTAGGAGAATAGGTGCTCTGTGGTATAACAACGAGAGGACAAAGGCTGTCACTATGAAGTACTCTGGAGATGGTAATGGAAGTACTGGAGCAGCAATAGTTCAACACAGCCATAGGCTGAAGGCTGACTGGAGTAGCGGAGGTAACCCGTGGTAACAGCTGATGAGTCACAGATGTAGTGACGGCTCTGAGTGGTAGTGATGAGAGAACTGAAGCTGTCACGATGATGTACACTGGAGATGGTAATAGAAGTACTGGAGCAGCGATAGTTCAACACGGCCAGAGACTGAGAGCAGCGGAGGTAACCCGTGGTAACAGCTGATGAGTCACAGAGAGAGTAGTGGTTCTGAGCGGTAGCGATGAGAGAACTGAAGCTGTCACGATGATGTACACTGGAGATGGTAATAGAGGTACTGGAGCAGTGATAGTTCAACACGCCCAGAGACTGAGAGCAGACTGGAGCAGCGGAGGTAACCCGAGATAGCAGCTGAGGAGTCACAGGTGTAGTAGCGGCTCTGAGTGGTAGTGATGAGAGAACCGGAGCTGTCACCATGAAGTACACTGGAGATGGTAATAGAGGTACTGGAGCAGCGAGTGTTTAGCACAGACCATGAACTGAGAGCAGACTGGAACACAGGCAAACCACAAGGAGAACAGGAACCAGAACCACAGACTGCAGGAAGTGAGCTTGAAGAACAGGCATCAGACAGGTGGATCCAGGAAGTTTAAATAGTGCTCCAGAGGTGCTTAGCCAATGAAAAAGAGGGAGGAGGCCCTGAAGTGCAATAGGCTGCACCTGCACAGATCTGATGATAGCTGAATGAATGAACTGGAGAATATCTGATGCTGGGACATGGCAGTTTCCAGATGAATGGACTGCAGGTAAAGAGACAGGTACTATCTGTGGGACCGGAGCGTTACACTGTCCAGATGTACTGATGTCTGATAGAGAATGCTGTCCAGGCTTCACTGCTGCCCAGGACGTAACACAGGATATCTAGAAGGGAGGATCCAAATGTTGCATTTAATGATACAAAACAAAAATAAAATTACCTGTTACACACTGACATGCCCCCGCTGCCCACCAGCGTTTGTCACACATGCCACCCGTACCCATCAGCTCTTGTCAAACGCTGCCTCCATTCCACCAACTTTTTTCTCACATGTCCTCTTGCCCATAAAATTTTAAATAATCAGCTTAATGCTGTATGTGTCACATTTAGATTACATTTGTGTCACGACTGATAGTGGGTGTATGACTGGTAGAAGGTACCTGCTGTTGTTGGCGCAACTCAGAGGAAGGCGCGGAGTCTAACGTGCCCCTGGTATTCACCAGGTACCCCCGCAAGGAAGTATGGACTCCGCTGCAGGGACACGCAGGTCGCGGTCCTTCCTAGAGTCCACAGCGAGATACAAGGGGGTGTCAGACAGGCCGGTTCAGCAACGTTCAGGTAGAGGAGGTACAAAAGGGAAATCCAGAAGAATGGTGAGGCAAGCCGAGTCGGTAACCTTCAGGGAGCACAGTACAAAGGCAGAATCCAGATAGGGGTGGTCAAACGGTCCGGGTCAAAAGGGTCACAAGCAGCACGAGGAATGTCAGGAACAATATAGCAACTGGTACACACAAACGCTGGAGGCAGGAAGACCTGATACTCTGGCACTGATTAGAGGACAGGAAGAGGTTTAAATAATGTGGGGATCCAATCAGCATCAGCGCTGCAGCGCTGTCATGCCTGCCGCCGGGAATCACATAGCGTCCCGTTGCCTAGCAACGGGGCGCGTCATACTGCTAGGGGATGGATGGCAGGGGGAATCCGGAAGTGACGCGTCTGGTTGCCTAGCAACCAGACGCGCGATCAGACAGTCAGGCGGCCGTGCGGACGGCGCCTGACAGTTTGCTTATGTGTTAAAGTATTCTGCAACCCCTCCCTCATCTTCTCCAGCCCCTCTTCTTCCGTTTTCTCTATATTAATGTAATTTTCTTTTCTTCTTTTCTCATCTTCTTTTTTCCTACTTCTTACTTCTTGGAGCCTCTGGGCTTCTCTGCGCCGTCAGCATCGTGACGTCACAGCGCTGTCACAAGCCTGGAGCTGGGGAGGTTCTGGGAGGCGGTGCTACCTCCTCCTCTCTTTGTATGTCAGTACTGGGGAAATGGCAGGCGGGCGCATCGAGCGCACCACCCGCACCGTCCATCTGCCCAACTAGCAATGTCTCGTTCAGTGACATTATTATTAGTATGGATGCCCGGCCACCGTGCTGCTCCACAGAGCCCGGCGCCCTAGGCAGCTGCCTAATGCTGCCTAATAGTGGTGCTGACAGTATGGAATAGGTAGAACTGGAGACAATCAATACGTATTGAATGAGGACAGGAGACAAAATAAGAATGTTTTCCAAAAGGCAAACTTCCCTTTACAGGCAGCGCCCCTTTAGGGTTAGCTGCGAAGTCGCCGATCTCCCGCGAGATGAAAAAACCGGGGTATGATACATTGACCCCCAGATAATACTAATAATAATAGCCGCTACTTAATACTAATAATCTGGTCATAGTACCAGCTACATAATACTAATAATAGTACTGTGGCCGGATCACTTATAAATAACTTATTGTAGATATTTATTTTAATTAAGGGTGCAGGGCCCCTCTTTATACCATTGTAAACGTACGTATCTTTTTATATTGCTATATGTTTTGTATGGAAATGTATTTCTGAGACAGTGCCAGGGGAGGAAATTGGATTTTAGTAACTTTTCTGAAGGAAGTCTCATGTTAATTATCTTCATCTGAAGTGACCATCATGTCATTTTAGCCTGAATACACAGCAGAGAGTCGTTACCTGTATCCTGTCTTGTTAAAGTGAAATGAAACATCTGAACAATGTGATTTAGGATATCACAGATTAGTGTATATTTTGTTAACTTTGCATTGCATATAAATCCAAGTTTGGAGAACATATTACATCCTGATACTAATATCTGATGTAATATCTCAGTCTTTGCGGAGCCACCTAGGATCAGGGGGCGGTGTTACCCCCTGCTAAAATGTGTGCCAGAATGTGTATAAAAGGAGCACTGCTTGACCATGTAATGTATCATGATAGCATCTGTAACTTCTGGAAAGATCACTAGTACCACAGACTGGCGTGTAACTCTCCTTGCTAGGACTGCTTGAGCAAACAAAGACATCACTGCTTCAAGATCCTACTTTGACGCCTACTTACCTGCTGTAATTCCTGTGACCTACATATTAGGCCAATCTAATACATTATCCGCCTGTTCTGAGGTTGGATCCAGCATCCAGTACAAACACTTTGCCCGCTACCGGCAGCTCTGGCCAGTGTGATAGGCCAGGGGGAACCATCCACAGCAACCCTGATCTGAAGGCAAGAGGTAAGGGGTACCAGCCAGGTGCCCAGTGAGGGGGTACACTAGCAGTGAGAGTTACCCAGAAGGAAGCGGTTCTAGGTGCCAGTGTAGGAGCCTAGTGGTGGCAGCAGGCCCTTCCTACTGCGACAGGAGGGGCGCATTTGGGATAAAGAAAGGGGACGGTGGCAAGGCAAGACCAGCCGGTCTCCAGAAACACAGACAGACTTGCATAGGAGGTCCATCCTCTCACAAGTACCCTCTACATAATACTATTAATAGTACCCGCTACATAATGATTAATACTAATAAAAATAAACTCTACATAATACTATTAATAATAGTACCCATTAGATAATACTAGTAAGAAAACCATTGTTCGCTGTCTGTCAGGTGAGGTGGAAGGAGACAAGACAGAGCCCCCGTGTACCTACCACAAACTCTCTAAATCAGTGTTTCCCAAATCCAGTCTTCAAGTGCCCCTAATAGAGCAGGTTTTCCAGATCTCCCTGCTGGATTACAGGTGTACTCATCACTGACTGACACATTGTAACATATTCACAGGTGGTCCTAATTATATCACTGGTCACCTGGAAAACCTGCACTGTTAGGGCTCCCTGAGGACTGGGTATAGGAAACACTGCTCTAAATGTTACTGAACCACTTTGTCATGCAGTGTATTAGGCTCTTCTACCCCCGGGGGGCAGTAGAGCGGTGTATTCACATCCAGGACACACAGATGCTTCTCTCGTCCCTCATGAAGCACAGAAAGTATCACAGACACAATAAAGGTCATTTATGAACGTGCAGAATATATCCCTCTCTTAGGGCTAGATTTACTAAACTGCGGGTTTGAAAAAGTGGAGATGTTGCCTATAGCAACCAATCAGATTCTAGCTGTCATTCTGTAGAATCCACTAAATAAATGACAGCTAGAATCTGATTGGTTGCTATAGGCAACACTCCACTTTTTCAAACCTGCAGTTTAGTAAATATACCCCTTAGTGTTTATGGCATCTGCACAGACCCAGCCGCTGCTAATCAGCGCGTCTGCAGGGACTTACATCTTGTGTCTGGAGGCGTCATCACGCAGTGTGAGGTGGGGCCAAGATGATGGCGGAATAGTCAGTAATGACTTTGCTGTTTGTGTTTTCTCGTCTGTTCAGAGAGTTAAATAACTGATTTATTTCTGTTAGTTTGAAGCTTTTTATGACATTACTCAGAGTGCGCCTGGATTCTCTGGCGAGACGAAATGGTCCCATCGCCTAGCCCTGAAAATGTGCGCTCTTCACCCCCTTATCTAATTACAATAAGCCGCCACCATGCTCTGTAAGCCTAGGTGCTCAGTGGAAATGTGAGTGGAGGCGCTTGGAGGGACCAGGGATCACACTGTGCAGTGGGCACTTTGAGCTTCGAGGTGGTAACGTCTAATTGGAGTTTTATACTCAGGGATGGACATCAAGCAAGACTAACAGCACCTGGTTTGTGTGTGGGGGGGGGGACGGGACTTACTGTGATTTAATACATGTCATAATAAGCTAATAAGCTCCGCCTCCCCCCAGGGCTGGATTAACTCGCGGTCTAACTGGGCTAGAGCCCAGGGGCCTCGGGCATCTGGAGAGCCTTTGAAACTAGGGGGGGCTCACAGTGGGGGGTCACAGTACCCTTAGCCCGGGGGGCCCCACTCCTTTAATCAGGCCCTGCTTCCCCCCAGTCACTGAGCGTAATACTGAGCTCATACTTGCCAACTCTCCTGGAATGTCCGGGAGACTCCCGAAATTCAAGTCAATCTCACAGGCTCCCGGGAGAGCTGGCAAATCTCCCACATCCCGCACCTGGCAGCCCAAAATGATGCGATTCGCCCCCTGCGACAAAACGGCATTACCGTCGAGGGGGCGGGGCCAAAATGGCGCGATTGGCCGCCCCCTCCCGCCCTCTAGGCACGCCCCGCTCCCGGACAAAACAAGGAGAAAGTAGGTAAGTATGACTGAGCTTTCTGGGTGAGAAGTTCCCAACAAGGCTCATCGTTATAATGAACTATTATATATAATACTATAGGTACTCCGCCGTGTCAGTAATGGGCTGGGAGTGTGTCACTATGATGTCACAGTCTGTTTATGGCTATGGCTGGCGTCTTTCCAGGATTCTAACCCCAATATAATAAAGGTTGGGACTGTTTATATTACCCCATCTCTCTCCATTATTCGGTTTATTTGCGGGGAGGGGGAGGGGTGTTAGCTCGGAGGCCGCCTGTAGATTGACGGTAAAGTGATTTACATGTTTCTTCCTATGTGTGCGGATTCTGGCGACATCTGCTGCTTTACATCATGTTGGGATTTCCTGAGTTTCTAAATATTCTTCAATGTTTCTTGTAGAGCAGGAAGTCGTGATACATCTCATATTATACCTGTGTATCATTCCTCATCTGCATGTGACCGGTGTTCCTGCTACGTGTTCATGGTTCCTGATTGGCACATTATCTGTACTCTATATTTATATCTCTTCTAGGGAAGTTCATGGTGATTTATCACAGGGAGAGAACCTGGTCACCCTATGTAATAAGGGGAGAAGTGTTACATAGGGGGCTCTTCACCAACCAGCGGACAGGAGGACAGAACTGAGAAAAAACATTTATTCATTAAATAAATTCATTATTTCAGACTAGATCTGTGTAAAATGAATATTATTTCCTATGTGGGGGCAGCAGATATAAGATAAAAGTTTCTATTTATTTACTTTTTAATATCAGTGGAAATGGAAACTCAAACCAGGCTCCCAGTATCACATCTGCTGTCTGAGAGGCGCTCTCTTATTCTCGCTAGATTACCCATTACGATTCTATGCCGCGATGAGTGATATGTTAGTGAGGACAGGGCTGCATGTGACAGGGGCAGTGACATGATGTGAGGAGGGGAATGGAGGCAGCAGGAAGCCACAGACTGAGAGTTATATAGTGGAAGGAGCAGGGTCCCCAGCAGCACAGAGTATATCAGGAGATGAGTGATGTGTTAGTGAGGACAGGGCTGCATGTGACAGGGGCAGTGACATAATGTGAGGAGGGGAATGGAGGCAGCAGGAAGCCACAGACTGAGAGTTATATAGTGGAAGGAGCAGGGTCCCTCAGCAGCACAGAGTATATCAGGAGATGAGTGATGTGTTAGTGAGGACAGGGCTGCATGTGACAGGGGCAGTGACATGATGTGAGGAGGGGAATGGAGGCAGCAGGAAGCCACAGACTGAGAGTTATATAGTGGAAGGAGCAGGGTCCCCAGCAGCACAGAGTATATCAGGAGATGAGTGATGTGTTAGTGAGGACAGGGCTGCATGTGACAGGGGCAGTGACATGATGTGAGGAGGGGAATGGAGGCAGCAGGAAGTCACAGACTGAGCGTTATATAGTGGAAGGGGCAGGGTCCCCAGCAGCACAGAGTATATCAGGAGATGAGTGATGTGATAGTGAGGACAGGGCTGCATGTGACAGGGGCAGTGACATGATGTGAGGAGGGGAATGGAGGCAGCAGGAAGTCACAGACTGAGCGTTATAAAGTGGAAGGAGCAGGGTCCCCAGCAGCACAGAGTATATCAGGAGATGAGTGATGTGTTAGTGAGGACAGGGCTGCATGTGACAGGGGCAGTGACATGATGTGAGGAGGGGAATGGAGGCAGCAGGAAGCCACAGACTGAGAGTTATATAGTGGAAGGAGCAGGGTCCCCAGCAGCACAGAGTATATCAGGAGATGAGTGATATGTTAGTGAGGACAGGGCTGCATGTGACAGGGGCAGTGACATAATGTGAGGAGGGGAATGGAAGCAGCAGGAAGCCACAGACTGAGAGTTATATAGTGGAAGGAGCAGGGTCCCCAGCAGCACAGAGTATATCAGGAGAGGAGTGATGTGTTAGTGAGGACAGGGCTGCATGTGACAGGGGCAGTGACATGATGTGATGAGGGGAATGGAGGCAGCAGGCAGACACAGACAGTTATATAGCGGAAGGAGCAGGGTCCCCCAGCAGCACAGAGTATATCAAGAGATGAGTGATGTGTTAGTGAGGACAGGGCTGCATGTGACAGGGGCAGTGACATGATGTGAGGAGGGGAATGGAAGCAGCAGGAAGCCACAGACTGAGAGTTATATAGTGGAGGGAGCAGGGTCCCCCAGCAGCACAGAGTATATCAGGAGATGAGTGATGTGTTAGTGAGGACAGGGCTGCATGTGACAGGGGCAGTGACATGATGTGAGGAGGGTAATGGAGGCAGCAGGAAGCCACAGACTGAGAGTTATATAGAGGAAGGAGCAGGGTCCCCAGCAGCACAGAGTATATCAGGAGAGGAGTGATGTGTTAGTGAGGACAGGGCTGCATGTGACAGGGACAGTGACATGATGGGAAGAGGGGAATGGAGGCAGCAGGAAGCCACAGACTGAGAGTTATATAGTGGAAGGAGCAGGGTTCTCCAGCAGCACAGAGTATATCAGGAGAGGAGTGATGTGTTAGTGAGGACAGGGCTGCATGTGACAGGGGCAGTGACATGATGTGAGGAGGTGAATAAAGGCAGCAGGAAGCCACAGACTGAGAGTTATACAGTGTAAGGAGCAGGGTCCCCCAGCAGCACAGAGTATATCAGGAGATGAGTGATGTGTTAGTGAGGACAGGGCTGCATGTGACAGGGGCAGTGACATGATGTGAGGAGGGGAATGGAGGCAGCAGGAAGCCACAGACTGAGAGTTATATAGTGGAAGGAGCAGGGTCCCCCAGCAGCACAGAGTATATCAGGAGATGAGTGATGTGTTAGTGAGGACAGGGCTGCATGTGACAGGGGCAGTGACATGATGTGAGGAGGTGAATAAAGGCAGCAGGAAGCCACAGACTGAGAGTTATACAGTGTAAGGAGCAGGGTCCCCCAGCAGCACAGAGTATATCAGGAGATGAGTGATGTGTTAGTGAGGACAGGGCTGCATGTGACAGGGGCAGTGACATGATGTGAGGAGGTGAATAAAGGCAGCAGGAAGCCACAGACTGAGAGTTATACAGTGTAAGGAGCAGGGTCCCCCAGCAGCACAGAGTATATCAGGAGATGAGTGATGTGTTAGTGAGGACAGGGCTGCATGTGACAGGGGCAGTGACATGATGTGAGGAGGGGAATGGAGGTAGCAGGAAGCCACAGACTGAGAGTTATATAGTGGAAGGAGCAGGGTCCCCAGCAACACAGAGTATATCAGGAGATGAGTGATATGTTAGTGAGGACAGGGCTGCATGTGACAGGGGCAGTGACATGATGTGAGGAGGGGAATGGAGGCAGCAGGAAGCCACAGACTGAGAGTTATATAGTGGAAGGAGCAGGGTCCCCAGCAGCACAGAGTATATCAGGAGATGAGTGATGTGTTAGTGAGGACAGGGCTGCATGTGACAGGGGCAGTGACATGATGGGAGGAGGGGAATGGAGGCAGCAGGAAGCCACAGACTGAGAGTTATATAGTGGAAGGAGCAGGGTTCTCCAGCAGCACAGAGTATATCAGGAGAGGAGTGATGTGTTAGTGAGGACAGGGCTGCATGTGACAGGGGCAGTGACATGATGTGAGGAGGGGAATGGAGGTAGCAGGAAGCCACAGACTGAGAGTTATATAGTGGAAGGAGCAGGGTCCCCAGCAGCACAGAGTATATCAGGAGATGAGTGATGTGATAGTGAGGACAGGGCTGCATGTGACAGGGGCAGTGACATGATGTGAGGAGGGGAATGGAGGTAGCAGGAAGCCACAGACTGAGAGTTATATAGTGGAAGGAGCAGGGTCCCCAGCAGCACAGAGTATATCAGGAGATGAGTGATGTGTTAGTGAGGACAGGGCTGCATGTGACAGGGGCAGTGACATCATGTGAGGAGGGGTATGGAGGCAGCAGGAAGCCACAGACTGAGAGTTATATAGTGGAAGAAGCAGGGTCCCCAGCAGCACAGAGTATATCAGGAGGTTAGTGATGTGTTATTAAGGACAGGGGCAGTGACATGATGTGAGGGGGGAATGGAGGCAGCAGGAAGCCACAGACTGAGAGTTATATAGTGGAAGGAGCAGGGTCCCCAGCAGCACAGAGTATATCAGGAGATGAGTGATGTGTTAGTGAGGACAGGGCTGCATGTGACAGGGGCAGTGACATGATGGGAGGAGGGGAATGGAGGCAGCAGGAAGCCACAGATTGAGAGTTATATAGTGGAAGGAGCAGGGTTCTCCAGCAGCACAGAGTATATCAGGAGATGAGTGATGCAGGAAGATTGTGGTGTGAAACACACATGAAAATTTCTTGCTTCCAATCCTTTAGTACCAGTTGGTGGCTCCAAGCCAGAGGCAATATATACAGAAATTAGTTTAGAAACAACTGATCTGGATAGTTCAGTGTGACGATTATGTATTATTGATATTTTACATTAATATTCAGGTATGATAATGTATATTGTATGTAACCTTGTAATGTAATCTCAGCGTGTGCTTTGCTAGATGAGATGAGTCTGAACCTATGCAAGTGTCAATAATCTTTTGAAACTAGTCAGACCAGGGAGAGATAGGCATCTCTGAGGAGTTTGAAGCCACAACGTTGTATTTCAAGAGGGGGTCTGTCAAGACTGAAATGTCTCATATTTCTCAATTGTGTTCCCTCAAGCACACAAAATCTTAACTAGTAATTAGTGTGTCACTCACCGGACCGTGAGTGCCTCTGCGCTGGTGCGTGGTTCTCTATCCTTCCTGCCGGCGCCTGTCCTGAGCCGCGGCCGTCCGCCATCTTGATGGACTGCGCATGCGCAGCATCCATGAACTCTTATGACCTTGCTTTTAACCTAATTGGTGGATCAATCACCTCTCCCTATTTAAGGCACCTGTGGCGATGGTATCGTGTCCTGATCTTGAGTCTCATTCCCTGTGAGTCTCTGAAGGTGTCTCCTGTGTCCTGCTCGTATCTTTAGTTTCCTGCTGGATTACCTTTTCTGCTCATCGGCGGTTCCCATACCCACTACTGACTCCTAGTTCTTCTGCTCGTGTCTTCAGCTGTCCGCTGGATTACCTGCTCTGCTCATCGGCGGTTCCCATACCCGCTACTGACTCCTGTGTCCTGCTCGTGTCTTCAGCTGTCTGCTGGATTACCTGCTCTGCTCTCCTGCGGTTCCCATACCCGCTACTGACTCCTGTGTCCTGCTCGTGTCTTCAGCTGTCCGCTGGATTACCTGCTCTGCTCATCGGCGGTTCCCATACCCGCTACTGACTCCGGTGTCCTGCTCGTGTCTTCAGCTGTCCGCTGGATTACCTGCTCTGCTCATCGGCGGTTCCCATACCCGCTACTGACTCCTGTGTCCTGCTCGTGTCTTCAGCTGTCTGCTGGATTACCTGCTCTGCTCACCTGCGGTTCCCATACCCGCTACAGTCTCTCAGCTCTCCTGCTGTGCCTGCATATCCTCGTTGGACAAGCTTCTCTACTCAGCAGCAGTATGCATACTTGTTATTGACTATCAGCTGTTATCCTGCATATCCGCTTTGGACAAGCTTCTCTACTCAGCAGCGGTATCCATACCCGCTATAGACTATTAGCTGTGACTCTGCATATCTGTTTGGGACTAGCTCCTCTGCTCTCCAATTGTATTTATACAGTTATAGACTCTTATCACTCCTCAACTTATCCGCACCTGGACAAGTCCTCACCTCATCACAGCAGTGGTACAACTTGCTATACCCAGACCACTGACTCTCCCGCTACCTACCTGCACCTGGACAAGTCTTCCCTTCACAGCAGTGGTACAACTTGCTATACGCAGACCACTGACTCTCCCGCTACCTACCTGCAACTGGACAAGTCTTCCCTTCACAGCAGTGGTACAACTTGCTATACGCAGACCACTGACTCTCCCGCTACCTACCTGCACCTGGACAAGTCTTCCCTTCACAGCAGTGGTACAACTTGCTATACGCAGACCACTGACTCTCCCGCTACCTACCTGCAACTGGACAAGTCTTCCCTTCACAGCAGTGGTACAACTTGCTATACGCAGACCACTGACTCTCCCGCTACCTACCTGCACCTGGACAAGTCTTCCCTTCACAGCAGTGGTACAACTTGCTATACGCAGACCACTGACTCTCCTGTTACCTACCTGCACCTGGACAAGTCCTCACCTCATCACAGCAGTGGTACAACTTGCTATACGCAGACCACTGACTCTCCCGCTACCTACCTGCACCTGGACAAGTCCTCACCTCATCACAGCAGTGGTACAACTTGCTATACGCAGACCACTGACTCTCCTGTTACCTACCTGCACCTGGACAAGTCCTCACCTCATCACAGCAGTGGTACAACTTGCTATACGCAGACCACTGACTCTCCCCGCTACCTACCTGCACCTGGACAAGTCTTCTCACCATAAGCAGTGGTACAACTTGCTATCCGCAGACCACTGACTCTCCCGCTACCTACCTGCACCTGGACAAGTCTTCCCTTCACAGCAGTGGTACAACTTGCTATACGCAGACCACTGACTCTCCCGTTACCTACCTGCACCCGGACAAGTCTTCCCTTCACAGCAGTGGTACAACTTGCTATCCGCAGACCACTGACTCTCCCCGCTACCTACCTACACCTGGACAAGTCTTCTCATCACAGCAGTGGTACAACTTGCTATACCCAGACCACTGACTCTCCCCGCTACCTACCTACACCTGGACAAGTCTTCTCATCACAGCAGTGGTACAACTTGCTATACGCAGACCACTGACTCTCCCGCTACCTACCTGCACCCGGACAAGTCTTCCCTTCACAGCAGTGGTACAACTTGCTATATGCAGACCACTGACTCTCCCGCTACCTACCTACACCTGGACAAGTCTTCCCTTCACAGCAGTGGTACAACTTGCTATACGCAGACCACTGACTCTCCCGCTACCTACCTGCACCTGGACAAGTCTTCCCTTCACAGCAGTGGTACAACTTGCTGTATGCAGACCACTGACTCTCCCCGCTACCTACCTGCACCTGGACAAGTCCTCACCTCATCACAGCAGTGGTACAACTTGCTGTATGCAGACAACTGACTCTCCCGCTACCTACCTGCACCTGGACAAGTCTTCTCACCATAAGCAGTGGTACAACTTGCTATACGCAGACCACTGACTCTCCCGCTACCTTCCTGCACCTGGACAAGTCTTCCCTTCACAGCAGTGGTACAACTTGCTATCCGCAGACCACTGACTCTCCCGTTACCTTCATTCACCTGTTCACGTCCACTCTACTCTCCTACCAGTACAGCTGCAAGTCGCTGACTCTCCTACCAGTATAGCTGCAAGTCGCTGACTCTCATCTATTCCATTGGCATTCTCTCTCCATCTGCTGTTATATATGTTCCTACTATTCACCCTACTGCCCAGAGGTCCGCTGTGTAAACCCCGCCCCTCTGGTAAGCATTATCAACTGGTGAATCCTGGGCAGAACTCCTAGTGCCCGTGACATAGTGATTCTGGTTTTATGTCCTATTTTCTTTTCTGAAACTTATTTGTGCAACGTATTGTATGTCTTGTTATTAATTGTTGTAACCAAGCCTTGGAAACATTTTTCAGTTTAAAATACACTTAATCTACCATATTCTCCGTAATTCTTTGTGAATTTACAAAGTCCAGGGAGGCTCATGCTACATGTGTATATGATTTAAGTGTGAAACATGAACAAGTGGTTTTGGTGAAGGTAAGGACACCATAGTAAATCCTTTGTGGTGGCACAAAAGGTGTATTCATTGCTAAGTGACTAAGGTGACACCAGTCACGGCCACCTGTATCTGGAACAGGCTGGGCGTTCGTGACAATCAGAATCAACAACATTTGCTGGATTGAAAACCACAGACTCTTTAAAATCTGCTCTTACCCCCCTCAACACCGTCATTCAGCACTTACAGATGAAGCCCAGCCAGTGATTGTATTTAGTACACTCAGTGTTACCCACATCAGCCCCCTCCTGAAAATCATATATAACACACAACATTTATTTCATGTCATTTTTTATTTTAAGATGGTTTTGTGACAAACTCACAATAAATAAAAAAAATTCTATTTAACAACAGTAAAAGCGCAGAAACAGTCATGAATAATGTCCTCTTACCCTGTGACACAGACGTATATATACTTACACACTGACACACTGACACACAGACCAATATTAATCCTTCACTGACACCTGACAACAGACACATCATCAATTCACGTCTG
Organism: Mixophyes australis; assembly: GCA_036250195.1. Classification (NCBI taxonomy): domain Eukaryota; kingdom Metazoa; phylum Chordata; class Amphibia; order Anura; family Limnodynastidae; genus Mixophyes; species Mixophyes australis. The sequence continues at coordinate 103,723,639 of JAVHZZ010000011.1, read as the reverse complement.
TTCCAGAATAAGGAGATTGTGACATTCTTGTGTAGTAAAATATACACAGCCCATAGAGATACAAGGTTAATAATACAGTACATTTATTAGTGAGCAATGTCTAAGAATCAGTGTCAAGATTCGTTGGTGAAACATAAATGTTAACGGACATCAAAAGAGACGTTACAAGAACCATTCTGTAACTCAATAATGAACACATTCAGTTCTCAGATTACATAATAACTACCAGATAGATTTCATTAGATGTTGGCAGGTAACCCATTCTATTAATCTGCCACAGAGACTGACAACTCTGCAATAGGCCAGTCAGTAAATAGAGAGCTATCTCCGTGGCGACCAGGGCGGCCATCTTAACAAAATATATTTATACACATAAAGAAACCATTTACATTTCAATGTTACTAGCCAATAACTCAGTCAGGTTCGGTACACGCAATACAGTCTATGGTGACAATGTAGAAAAACAAACAAAATAGGTTTATTATGTTAAGAAACATTACATTAATAGAGTTACAATTCAAAAATTGACCTATATTTCTTTTAACCTACTGTGCAAAAACAACATTGTGACTACGGCATATATATATATACACTATAATTTACACATCTAGTAACGCTATCCAACAAAAATATATATTTATATATATACCTATAAATATATATATATATAAATACCTGTATACTATACAAGAAATGTTTCTCTGTGGGTACATCGAGAAAGTGGGCTTGAAGCTGAAAGAGTGAACTACAGGATAAAATCCATCATTCTCCAGAAATATAAGAATAAAGAGGCACAAATTACAGACTAGGAGCCTCTACATGGTGATCTCTACCCACCTCGGTATATTGGGAGAGGTTTCAGTATAATTATATACAGCTTCAACCTGAAACATGTTCTTACAACTGATGGGTTGGTAAATGCAAAGCAGATGACATAACACCTACTAGAGGAACACAGCCAAAGTAATATGATCAGTGCTGCTGTTAATATCCCCGCAGTAGGTGGAGCTGTCCTGCAAAGTCCTGCTCAGTGCCGAGCAACCTCTACGCACCGCTCCGCAGCGCCGGAGACGTCATCAGTGCAGTCCAGCTTTCTCCAAGTCTGAGCATCGCGTCTTCTGCCCTGCGGCTCTTATATTAGGCCATTAATCGTCCCTGTAATCACCACAAGCAATTGCTGTACCTACAGGACTTCAGTCCATACTAAACACAAATGGAATGGCAAAACGTTACACAAGCTGTACCATGAGAGTCTGCACTGCATTGTCTTGTGGAAAACATGATTGAAGAATAAATTAATCTGTAGGAAGGGTAACAGCACAGGGCCAATACAGACAGGGATGACGGGTGATCATCTAGAGGCAAACACAGTGGTCAAGAGAGTATAGAAAGCCTGAGGGACAGACAGACACTGTGTGATTATAGACAGACACAATGTACAGTCCTAGTGACTGGAGAGAATAACCTTACAGTAAGCAGATGATGTTTAATATCTCATCTTTCTCCCCACAGGACTATGTCTGACAGATCTTTATCACCCTACAACTATCTACTTTTTTCTGTGTCAGCCCCGACAACCACAGGACCTGTAACGGTCCATTAACCTGGTGCAGATTGTGTCCTTCGCCCTTTCCTACAGCCAAAGAACAGGTCCAAAAGATTCTACAGTACGTAAACAGAGTCCATAATGAGCTTGATAAATACCCCACTCCCTGCCTCATGTTGCAGGTCTGAAAGCTCAAATTAATTATAAAATAATCTGTTATAAAAGGAAATCATACACACATACAAGCACACATATATAAAACAAAAAGGAGCTTCCACCCTTTCTTCTTCATCTTTCCACATTTGGGCAATGGACCTGCGAGGAGCACTAGAGACCAAAGAGATACTTTGTGGTTATTCAATAAGGTTTGAAATGCAGCGAGCAGTATTGTTTGAAAGTAGTTTGCTGCCTAGCGATGCCTCCTAAGGTGGTGGCAACATGTCAGGTGGAGAAGTTATTAAGCCCAACAAAAACTAGACTGAGTGACTCCTTCCCTCTCACTGTTCTCATCCCAAGTCCCCCTGCACCGCCAATAAACACCGGCAGAGCGGACGCAGGCAGAGAAGGAGAGGGAAGTGACGAGAGGTAGGTGTCTGAGGAGACCGGTTAAACTTGGGAATCTCCCAGGCTGTGGAACTCCTCTGGAGAAGCTTGTTTGTCAGGGTTCGAGTCTCCACCCTGCCGAAAGTCAGAGGCGATCTCATCAAAGGTGCGGCCTTTGGTCTCCGGCACCTTGAAGAAGGTGAAGATGAAGAATATGATGAGTAGCACCGTGAAGATGATGAAGACGTAGGCGCCACATAATTTCTGCAAAGCAAAGAACGTTTGTGGTTAGGAAGTAGGTTCTGGAAATATACAGAAGTCACAGCCTTAAATGGAGGACCGGTCACCGTTCAGAGAAATGTGACATGGTGAGAGTTGAAGCACCTACCTCAACATACTGGAAGCCCATCCCCACAATGAAGTTTGATGTCCAGTTGGAAAGACCGGCAACAGCAATAGCCGCAGGTCGTGGACCCTGGCTGAAGAGTTCTGCAACAATGAACCATGGTATAGGTCCTGGTCCAATTTCAAAGAATGCCACAAAGCCAAAAATGGCCACGATGCTGAGGTAGGACATCCCGGACACAGAGTCCTGTTGGAAGCAGATTACAGTCAGCGGGTGCTGTATAGATCACACTAACGCAGACCACTGTTATCTCCTACATAAATCACTTTTTGCATTTCATCTATGACACGTACCAGTAACACAAGGGCGATTGTCATCAATATAGCGCACCCAGCCATGCCACCCAGTCCGATGAGATGCAGCGTGCGGCGTCCAGCTCGCTCAACCACAAACAGCTGCAAGAAAGTAACGTCTATTATTACCGATTCTATCATTCGTTTCATCCAGGGTGTCTAGTCTGAGACCATATAGACATGTGTGTCATAAGTGCTGCAATGCCATGTAATAACATGCACACACATGTTCCGCTAACATTAAGGTTTACTGTTCAGATGAGGAGACGCTGTACTCACCGATACAACGGTAAACGCCGTATTCACAATTCCAGCACCAATTGTGGCGTAGATCGGCTGCTCAACCTGGGCTTTCTCGAATATCATGGTTGAGTAGTAGAAGACCTGAAACGAGGAACAAATTGTATTTAGGAGCTGACACATTTTCACATAAGAGGAGATTTCATTTTTGAAGTAGGATAAGACACAGTTCTTATCCTTATCAAATATTAATCTATTTCTTGTCGCCAAACTGAAATGGCTCCAGTTGGTTCTCAGAGAGAGGAGGCCGTAGCCGTCCTTACCGCATTGATGCCGGAGAGTTGCTGAGAAAGCTGTAGGACAATGGCGATGAAGATTGGCTGGCGATATAATGGGGAGCGGAACAGTTCCAGAATAGTGACCTTCTTCTCCCTCATCATCTGCCGACTTTCCTCCTTCATCTCCTGCAGGTCAGCGGTCACGTCTGTGGTGCCACGCAGCTTCTTCAGGACTGTGAAAGACACAACGGAAGCATCTCAGTAACAACATTGTTTTGTAGCATAGTAATATGGGGACTAGTTATCAAAGGGCAATAAGCCCTATTGCAGCAGAAACGGGCGTTTTCACCTTTTCCCTCTATTCTCTATATATTAAGGGGGTTATCAAAGGCAATTACCTGCATGGGGGATGGGGGGGGGCTATCAAGTATCGTTTCAAGATTAAAAGGAAATAAAATAATCCTTTCATGAAATAATTTCTTTTCAGTCCAAAGCTGTATAAAATAATAGGGATATAACCCTGCTTCCCTAGAAAATAATCATTATTTTGGGGGGCGTGGTGTAAATAATGGTAGATATAACTAGATATCATTTTTTAGCAGTAGTGATAATGGAGCTGACACTGGGCCCCCGGGCCCCCGTGCAGTACAGCAGAGTGAAGGGTCCGGACCGATAAGTAGCTGTTGTATCGCTCAGCTGCTATGGTGATAAAATATACTTAGATCACGGCAATAAGTGTAATTTTAATCAATAGACCCCGATGTCCTACTGAGCTGCTAATCCACCTTGTGGGCAGGGGGGCACTCACCACTTTTGGCTTTGTCCTCTTCATTGCGGTTGATAAGCAGAAATCGTGGACTTTCGGGGCAGAAGGGCAATACTGCGGATTGGAAAAGTGCGGGGACGAAGATACAGCCCAGAAGGAGAGGCCACAGGTCAGTGTTACCCATGATGGGCTCCAGGCCGAAGATCTGTGGACAGAGGCGGAAGTGTCACAGCCAGTTGCCCAGGGAGGGGAGTATACTGGAGACCGCACAGTGATATTGTTACTTACTTGGGCAATGAGAATTCCAACTACAACTCCCAGCTGGTGCAGGGTCCCCAGGGCCCCTCGAAGAGACGTAGGTGCCACCTCCCCAACATACATGGGAACAAATCCAGTAGTAAGGCCACAGTAGAGGCCGATCACAAACCGGCCAACAATCAGCATCTCAAAGGAGTACGCCATCTTGGAGAAGCCCATAAAGATGGAAGCGATAAGTGCCAGGATGTTGGCCAGTAGCATGGAGTTACGTCTGCAGACAGTAAAATACAATACGTTCAATTCACTATCCAAAATCATAAAGTTGAAGGATCAGTCTCTAAATGTAATCTAATAAGCGGTTGTTTTTGACTAATCTAATATTTTTTAGCAAAATCACCAATTATGCTGGGAAGCACTTTTCCTGTGTTGTATGATTGTACCTGGCACTTATGTGGTCTGGATAGAATGATTGTATATATAAATCTGACTAATAATACAACTAACGCTTTGTCCTGCTGGATAATGACTGGGGAAGGAGCGTCACTATTAATCTATCGGCTTCAGACACCTCTACTTACACCGCTGCATGTTATGGTCTCCTCAGACACATGTACTGATACTGGGAGGCTGATATAACCATTTATTTAATAGAATCTGTCATTTGTATTCTTTACTTTTAACATTATGCTCGGAGATTTTCTACCTTCGACGTTCATTCTTTCTTACTGATTGGATCAATCAATCAGTGACCTTGTCAGAGTCACCACCGCTAATGATGGTATTATGAGTCCTACCCAGAATCCTTGAGGACTGGAGGACGGAAACCTGAGCTAATTAAGGATTCTGTAAATCTTTACGTCCTTAGACTGTCTGCGCTTGTGATGAACGTCCTTCCGCAGCAGAAGAGAGGGGTGTGGTGAGGACTCACCTGCCAAATCGGTTCACAAACAGCCCCACGGAGAACGAGCCAATCATGCCGCCAACTGAGAAGATGGCCACCGACAGGGACCAGAGGGAGGTCAACGTGGCGTCTGGGACTGGCACCCCATAGCGGGAGATCCAGGTTTCATTGTAAAAGTTCTCAATGACCTACAGCAAAAAAGGGGACAAGATTAGAGATGTGAGGATAGGTGCGGCTAGGAGAGGACCTCTTGTATTATCTCTTTACGCTGTGTGCATAGGGAATATAACCTATATGATAACACAGTTATCATATAGTTATGAGTACACATTAATCACCATTGTCCCTGTAATATCTGTGACTAACCAGCAGGTGTCTCTGTCGGACCACGCCCCATGTCCTGCTGGGCTCTCACTACTGATGTATTCAGCTGATGTAAGACGTCCCACACGAGGGGTGAACGAGTGCACCCTGCCAGGCAGAAATTCCAGTTCTGTACACAATGCTGAGCGAGGAGGGTGTGTAGGAGACGAGCCGTGTGATTGGCTGACACCGGTACAATCTCACTAACCTCTCAGTGCCCAAAATACATGGAAAAAACATTCCACATGACCTTTACGCGGCGACATCTCCTTACACATGGTGATGCCGTACATTTATTATTATATTATATATGATACGGCCGGATAACATCAAATACACCACATTCTGATGGGCCGTTCTCGTCCTACATTAACCCTTCAGCAAGTAAACAAGCACAAAGAGACTCCTGTTATCTACACGTCATTGTTTCCGGACAGGAGTGTACAGGAGCAGGCTGGGCTGGGGGCATCCGCTCCCCAGGCTGGTCCCATACTGGGCTAACTTGGGCTGGGTCACTGGGGTACCTGCATTTTTTCCCTTTAAAATAGGCTGTTGAGTGAAGTCTTGTCCCCGGGCTAAAATATACCAGCCCTCCCCTGGGGGTGTAACAAGACATTTGTGGGTCCTTCTGCCTGGACCGTACAGCCGGCTCTAAGGGTTAAATACCACGGCCCAGGCACATAACCACAGCTGTTATTACTCTCCAGACGCTCAGCACCAGCGCGGTGTGGAAGGAGTTAATTACGGAATGACTCAGCAGCCTCGCCCTGAGCCGCCGCCGGTTCCTGGCACAGACCCAGCAGTAACACACTGGGAGCCGCTGTACGTGCAGCTGTTCCAGGCTTACATCTGTATCCAGTTCACTGCAGCGCAAACTTATTCCCAACATATATCAATAGACGCCATTAAAACATCAGCATAGTGGCCCCCACCCCCCTCCCGCATACTGAAAACAAGCCGGGACCTGAGTAGGACAGGACATTATTCAGTTACACAACCCCGGGCCCTGGGGGGCCAACAAAAGCATCCAGTGTTCATTACTAGTGTGATTGTCGGCCATTGTTATCTCTCCCAATGGGTGAGGTGTGGCCGGTACACAGAGAACCGGTACAGACGCAGCTTCTGTACCCGACCGATCTGCCCCGTTCCTGTTCTCTGTGTGTCACCGGCTGTGCTGGAGGGGAATACAACAATGACTGCTCTGTCGTCTCACAGCTCAGTGTGATCCTGTAGTGTGTGTTTAGTGGTAGCCATGGTGTATAAGAGCACAGTTCCTGGGAGAAATCGTCTGCAGAAAGGGGCTTCGTTTTAAGAACTGCAGCTTTGCAGGAGGTGTTGGAGCTATTTCTGCAGAATATAACAATATGAAGGTAACTGGGAGAACCTCCAAAGAGATCAGTAAACTATTAAGCTGCAAATTACTACCACAAAATGTGAGGGATCATTTCAGGGTCATGGAGGGTGGCAGAAAAATGCAGTGTTCAGTAGTGACACCAGGGGCTTGGCTGGGGGGCATCTGCCCCTGCGCCAGTCCCAAACCATGCTACCTTGGGCTGGGTCACTGAGCCACTTGTATTTTCTTCCCCTAAAAATGTTCCTAATAGACGGCTGAGCCGAGTCTCGTCCACCCCCCCAGCCCCTGAGTGACGCCTTAGTGTAACAGGGAAACGGAGTCTGCATTACCACGGGGCAGTCAGACGCCACAAGTCGTGGCTGGAGGTCAGACGCCACGTGTCGTGGCTGGGGGACAGAAGCCACGTGTCGTAGCTGGAGGTCAGACGCCACGTGTCGTGGCTGGGGGACAGACGCCACGTGTCGTAGCTGGAGGTCAGACGCCACGTGTCGTGGCTGAGGATCAGGAGCCACGTGTCGTGGCTGGAGGTCAGACGTCACGTGTCGTGGCTGGGGGTCAGGCGCCACGTGTCGTGGCTGAGGGTCAGGAGCCACGTGTCGTGGCTGAGGGTCAGAAGCCACGTGTCGTGGCTGGAGGTCAGACGCCACGTGTTGTGGCTGGGGGTCAGTATTTGCGGTGTGTCAGATTCATTCGCTGCCACCAATGTTTCCGTAATGTCCCGTCTCTGTACGAGGGAATTGTCTGTGTGTCTCTGACACTCGCTCTCAGGCACTGGAGTACACAATAAGCTGGCAGGATCCTGATAAGATGTCAGCAGCCAGGCTAATCTCCATAATGAGATGTACTATTCTAGGACCTGCCGGCTTGTTTATGTTTCAGTCTAGCGACACACGTCTCCCGCCACTGGCTGGTGGCAAACTGCTCTCACGTTCACCCCAAAGGCCCCCGATGCCTGCCAGCAGACCCACAGTGCTCTAACGAGCAGTAACACTGACTATAACTGATCCCGGTGCAGCCAATCAGACACTTGTTGTCATTGTGTCACTTGCGCTACACAGCTGGAAGCTAACTGCTGATTGGTTGCTGTGGTTTCGTGTCAATGTTGTAATTCAATGTAATGTTAATGAATAATCCCTTCTAAACTGTTACCTGGTGTCTCTAGGGTCACATCAGCCTCTTATAACTGTGTAATTATAATGCTGATAGCACTGAGATGGGAACCTGTACGTTTATCAATACAAAGCAAGACTCTTACCTTCTGTGGGGCATTGATCACCCCCGTGTTGTAACCGAACTGTAATGATCCAAGGACAGCGACACCCACCGCCACCATTAACTTTACTGTCACCTGTGGAAGAGATAGAGAAACGCGTGAGTCCGGCCAATACATAACCAAATAAAATTCACTCATATCATCTATATGGTCCAGGACCCTCTATCCCGTCCCGGGGTCTGTGTAACCCCCATGTAATATGTTGTAAGGCATAGCTTGCTGATTAAGCTGGGGTTCTGTGGCCGCATGTTGGGGGCACTTTATTGGGCTACAATTTACCATCCTCAGTAAAATGACATTGAACCAGCATAGCTGTAAGAGATATGAAGGGTATTTACTAACAGTGGGAAATTATATATTACATTATGCAGTAACTGATAACAAGCAATCAGACGATTACATTATCTATCTCCCACAATATATATCAGTCTAATTCCTGATTGGATGCTGTGGGTAATATCTAAATAATTTGGGGGAGTATTTCACAAATTGTTTTCACAAAGTAAATCATGCGATGTCTAGTAAACAGTTGTTATATGAAGTTGTATTAGACATGAATAACTTTGTTTGCAGAACATTACTGAGTCACGTCACCTGGTTACACAAACCTGGATCAGTGGGTAGACGAAGCAGTGTCAGCTTATTGTCAAACACCAGGAAAAGTCATTTTCATGGGAACTACTAAGTAGTAAGAGACTGATTCTGTTATAGCTCAGCAAGTACTAATACTATATATTACATTATGAGTATAATATATAGATATTATTATAATTCAGCATACACCGATATTATATATTACATTATGAGTATAATATATAGATATTATTATAATTCAGCATACACCGATATTATATATTACATTATAAGTGTAATATATAGATATTATTATAATTCAGCATACAGCGATATTATATATTACATTATGAGTATAATATATAGATATTATTATAATTCAGCATACAGCGATATTGTATATTACATTATAAGTATAATATATAGATGTTATTATAATTTAGCATACAGCGATATTGTATATTACATTATAAGTGTAATATATAAATATTATTATAATTCAGCATACAGCGATATTGTATATTACATTATAAGTATAATATATAGATGTTATTATAATTTAGCATACAGCGATATTGTATATTACATTATAAGTGTAATATATAGATGTTATTATAATTTAGCATACAGCGATATTGTATATTACATTATAAGTGTAATATATAAATATTATTATAATTCAGCATACAGCGATATTGTATATTACATTATAAGTGTAATATATAGATATTATTATAATTCAGCATACAGCGATATTGTATATTACATTATGAGTATAATATATAGATATTATAATTCAGCATACAGCGATATTGTATATTACATTATAAGTATAATATATAGATGTTATTATAATTCAGCATACAGCGATATTGTATATTACATTATAAGTGTAATATATAGATATTATTATAATTCAGCATACAGCGATATTGTATATTACATTATAAGTATAATATATAGATGTTATTATAATTCAGCATACAGCGATATTGTATATTACATTATAAGTATAATATATAGATGTTATTATAATTCAGCATACAGCGATATTGTATATTACATTATAAGTGTAATATATAGACGGGATCTTCAGTGATAACAGATAATATCGCAGTCTCCGGTCAGCCAGCTTATTTCCGAACATAAGAAAGCTGCTTGTGTACGTTATCCGGCCCGGTAGACCTGGATACTGTTTATACAATGGTTGGCTTGTTTGGGATTTGATGTGTAAAGAGGGTGAAGTCTGTTTTCCATGTTTCTGAAAGGATCGATTCTTTCCACAGCAGCAAAAGACCTTGGGCTCAGCAGAGAAAACTCCTTGTGTGCCCTAAGCGGATTGTGGCCCTCCTGGCAGAGCCCCCCTAACGTAAAGCCCTAATGACTGCTGTGTGAGGTTAGGTTCTGCTGGGAGTCGTCTCCAAGCATCCACTACTCCTCCAGCAAAGTCCAATTTCTAACATTAAAGCTGAGCTCACAGGTATTTCAGGGTTAATATGAAGGAAATTCCACATAAACTGAAGGCAAAGTGACCCCGCATCCTATAGAAATCTCCCCACTTTCCCTCATGAGAAATAACTGGATTTCATGGTAATTTGGCTACATCTACATCCACGTTTACAGCACAATCCCCCTCCCCCATCTCATAAGTTTGTGCTACACAATAAGATTCCTTAGAGAAGAGGATGATGACCCCCAAACCACAGGTTAAATATGTAGCTGTAACTATATATTAACACTGAATATTATTAGTGATCAGGCATATGTAACCAGAGTATCTCACATAACTTTATCTCATGGTCCATCCGCCCAGCGGTCAGTGTGACAGCCCTTCCTCACATTAATATACACCCAATAAGGTTACACTCATACTATTTACAGAGAATAATATATAGACTATAGGGAACAGTGCTCAGCGTGGTTCTATAAATCCCACCCTCTCGTTACTCTCATCCTCTACAGACCAGGGGATTATGTTCAGATTAAGGAATCTTTGAAGGTTGATCCTGTGGTTTAAAGATCTCTTAGTATGAGCTAATAAAGTGGGCAGTAGTTAGAAGGATATGCGGAATATCAGCTATTTGATGCTATTAGTACACAGTGCGCTACTCCCCCTATCCTCAGATACTGATCTATATAGGATGGGTCTCTGGTATCTTCCCCTAGCCTCAGATATCTCCGTCTAGCCTCGGATACTGATCTATATAGGATGGGTCTCTGGTATCTCCCCCTAGCCTCGGATACTGATCTATATAGGAAGGGTCTCTGGTATCTCCCCCAGCCTCGGATATCTCCCTCTAGCCTCGGATACTGATCTATATAGGAAGGGTCTCTGGTATCTCCCCCAGCCTCGGATATCTCCCTCTAGCCTCGGATACTGATCTATATAGGATGGGTCTCTGGTATCTCCCCCTAGCCTAGGATACTGATCTATATAGGAAGGGTCTCTGGTATCTCCCCCAAGCCTTGGATATCTCCCTCTAGCCTCGGGTACTGATCTATATAGGATGGGTCTCTGGTATCTCCCCCTAGCCTCGGATACTGATCTAAATAGAAAGGATCTCTGGTGTCTCCCCCTAGCCTCGGATACTGATCTATATAGGATGGGTCTCTGGTATCCTCCCCCCCCCTGGCCTCAGATACTGATCTATATAGGATGGGTCTCTGGTATCTCCCCCTAGCCTCGGATACTGATAAATATAGAATGGGTCTCTGGTATCTCCCCCTAGCCTCGGATATCTCCCTCTAGCCTCGGATACTGATCTATATAGGATGGGTCTCTGGTATCTACCTGTAGCTTCGGATACTGATCTATATAGGTTGGGTCTCTGGTATCTCCCCCTAGCCTCGGATATCTCCGTCTAGCCTTGGATACTGATCTATATAGGATGGGTCTCTAGTATCTCCCACTAGCCTCAGATATTGATCTATATAGGATGGGTCTCTGGAATCTCCCCCTAGCCTCGGATATCTCCCTCTAGCCTCAGATACTGATCTATATAGGATGGGTCTCTGGTATCTCCCCCTAGCCTCGGATACTGATCTATATAGGAAGGGTCTCTGGTATCTCCCCCTAGCCTCGGATATCTCCCTCTAGCCTCGGATACTGATCTATATAGGATGGGTCTCTGGTATCTCCCCCTAGCCTCGGATACTGATCTATATAGGAAGGGTCTCTGGTATCTCCCCCTAGCCTCGGATACTGATCTATATAGGATGGGTCTCTGGTATCCCCCCCCACCTGGCATCAGATACTGATCTATATAGGATGGGTCTCTTGTATCTCCCCCTAGCCCCGGATACTGATCTATATAGGATGGGTTTCTGGTATCTCCCCCTAGCCTCGGATATCTCCCTCTAGCCTCGGATACTGATCTATACAGGATGGGTCTCTGGTATCTACCTGTAGCCTCGGATACTGATCTATATAGGATGGGTCACTGGTATCTCCCCCTAGCCTCGGATATCTCCCTCTAGCCTCGGATACTGATCTATATAGGATGGGTCTCTAGTATCTCCCCTTAGCCTCAGATATTGATCTATATAGAATAGGTCTCTGGTATCTCGCCCTATCCTCGGATACTGATCTATATAGGATGGGTCTCTGGTATCTCCCCCTAGCCTCGGATATCTCCCCCTAGGCTCGGATACTGATCTATATAGGATGGGTCTCTAGTATCTCCCCCTAGCCTCCGATACTGATCTATATAAAACGGGTCTCTGGTATCTCCCCCTAGCCTCGGATACTGATCTAAATAGGATGGGTCTCTGGTATCTCCCCCTAGCCTCAGATACTGATCTATATAGGATGGGTCTCTGGTATCTCCCCCTAGCCTTGGATACTGATCTATATAGGATGGGTCTCTGGTATCTCCCCCTAGCCTCGGATACTGATCTATATAGGATGGGTCTCTGGTATCTCCCCCTAGCCTCGGATACTGATCTATATAAGATGGGTCTCTGGTATCTCCCTCTAGCCTCGGATATCTCCCTCTAGCCTCGGATACTGATCTATATAAGATGGGTCTCTAGTATCTCCCCCTAGCCTCGGATACTGATCTATATAGGATGAGTCTCTGGTATCTCCCCCTAGACTCGGATATCTCCCTCTAGCCTCGGATACTGATCTATATAGGATGGGTCTCTGGTATCTCCCCCTAGCCTCGGATATCTCCCTCTAGCCTCGGATACTGATCTATATAGGATGGGTCTCTAGTATCTCCTCATAGCCTCCGATACTTATCTATATAGGATGGGTCTCTGGTATCTCCGCCAAGCCTCGGATACTGATCTATATAGGATGGGTCTCTGGTATCTCCCCCTAGCCTCCGATACTGATCTATATAGGATGGGTCTCTGGTATCTCCGCCAAGCCTCGGATACTGATCTATATAGGATGGGTCTCTGGTATCTCCCCCAAGCCTCGGATACTGATCTATATAGGATGGGTCTCTGGTATCTCTCCCTAGCCTCGGATACTGATCTATATAGGAAGGGTCTCTGGTATCTCCCCCTAGCCTCGGATACTGATCTATATAGGATGGGTCTCTGGTATCCCCCCCCACCTGGCATCAGATACTGATCTATATAGGATGGGTCTCTTGTATCTCCCCCTAGCCCCGGATACTGATCTATATAGGATGGGTTTCTGGTATCTCCCCCTAGCCTCGGATATCTCCCTCTAGCCTCGGATACTGATCTATACAGGATGGGTCTCTGGTATCTACCTGTAGCCTCGGATACTGATCTATATAGGATGGGTCTCTAGTATCTCCTCATAGCCTCGGATACTGATCTATTTAAGATGGGTCTCTGGTATCTCCCCCTAGCCTCCGATACTGATCTATATAGGATGGGTCTCTGGTATCTCCCCCTAGCCTCCGATACTGATCTATATAGGATGGGTCTCTGGTATCTCCGTCAAGCCTCGGATACTGATCTATATAGGATGGGTCTCTGGTATCTCCCCCAAGCCTCGGATACTGATCTATATAGGATGGGTCTCTGGTATCTCCCCCTAGCCTCGGATACTGAATTATATAGGATGGGTCTCTGGTATCTCCCCCTAGACTCGGATACTGATCTATATAAGATGGGTCTCTGGTATCTCCCCCATCCTCGGATACTGATCTATATAGGATGGGTCTCTGGTATCTCCCCCCCCCCTGGCCTCGGATACTGATCTTTATAGGATGGGTCTCTAGTATCTCCCCCTAGCCTCGGATACTGATCTATATAAGATGGGTCTCTAGTATCTCCCCCTATCCTCGGATACTGATCTATATAGGATAGGTCTCTGGTATCTCCCCCTAGCCTCGGATACTGATCTATTTAAGATGGGTCTCTGGTATCTCCCCCTAGCCTCGGATACTGATCAATATAAGATGGGTCTCTAGTATCTCCCCCTATCCTCGGATACTGATCTATATAGGATAGGTCTCTGGTATCTCCCCCTAGCCTCCGATACTGATCTATATAGGATGGGTCTCTGGTATCTCCCCCTAGCCTCCGATACTGATCTATATAGGATGGGTCTCTGGTATCTCCGCCAAGCCTCGGATACTGATCTATATAGGATGGGTCTCTGGTATCTCCCCCAAGCCTCGGATACTGATCTATATAGGATGGGTCTCTGGTATCTCCTCCTAGCCTCGGATACTGAATTATATAGGATGGGTCTCTGGTATCTCCCCCTAGACTCGGATACTGATCTATATAAGATGGGTCTCTGGTATCTCCCCCATCCTCGGATACTGATCTATATAGGATGGGTCTCTGGTATCTCCCTCCCCCTGGCCTCGGATACTGATCTATATAGGATGGGTCTCTAGTATCTCCCCCTAGCCTCGGATACTGATCTATATAAGATGGGTCTCTAGTATCTCCCCCTATCCTCGGATACTGATCTATATAGGATAGGTCTCTGGTATCTCCCCCTAGCCTCGGATACTGATCTATTTAAGATGGGTCTCTGGTATCTCCCCCTAGCCTCGGATACTGATCTATATAAGATGGGTCTCTAGTATCTCCCCCTATCCTCGGATACTGATCTATATAGGATAGGTCTCTGGTATCTCCCCGTAGCCTCGGATACTGTTCTATATAGGATGGGTGTCTGGTATCTCCCCTTAGCCTCAGATACTGATCTATATAGGATGGGTCTCTGGTATCTCCCCCTAGCCTTGAATACTGATCTATATAGGATGGGTCTCTGGTATCTCCCCCTATCCTCGGATACTGATCTATATGGGATGGGTCTCTGGTATCTCCCCCTATCCTCGGATACTGATCTATATAGGATGGGTCTCTGGTATCTCCCCCTAGTCTCGGATACTGATCTATATAGGATGGGTCTCTGGTATCTCCCCCTAGCCTCGGATACTGATCTATATAGGATGGGTCTCTAGTATCTCCCCCTAGCCTCGGATACTGATCTATTTAAGATGGGTCTGTGGTATCTCCCCCCTAGTCTCGGATACTGATCTATATAGGATGGGTCTCTGGTATCTCCCCCTAGCCTCGGATATTGATCTATATAGGATAGGTCTCTGGTATCTCGCCCTATCCTCGGATACTGATCTATATAGAATGGGTCTCTGGTATCTCCCCCTAGCCTCGGATATCTCCCCCTAGGCTCGGATACTGATCTATATAGGATGGGTCTCTAGTATCTCCCCCTAGCCTCGGATACTGATCTATATAAAACGGGTCTCTGGTATCTCCCCCTATCCTCGGATACTGATCTATATAGGATGGGTCTCTGGTATCTCCCCCTAGCCTCAGATACTGATCTATATAGGATGGGTCTCTGGTATCTCCCCCTAGCCTCGGATACTGATCTATATAGGATTGGTCTCTGGTATCTCCCCCTAGCCTCGGATACTGATCTATATAGGATGGGTCTCTGGTATCTCCCCCTAGCCTCGGATACTGATCTATATAAGATGGGTCTCTGGTATCTCCCTCTAGCCTCGGATATCTCCCTCTAGCCTCGGATACTGATCTATATAGGATGGGTCTCTAGTATCTCCCCCTAGCCTCGGATACTGATCTATATAGGATGGGTCTCTGGTATCTCCCCCTAGCCTCGGATATCTCCCTCTAGCCTCGGATACTGATCTATATAGGATGGGTCTCTGGTATCTCCCCCTAGCCTCGGATATCTCCCTCTAGCCTCGGATACTGATCTATATAGGATGGGTCTCTAGTATCTCCTCATAGCCTCGGATACTGATCTATATAGGATGGGTCTCTAGTATCTCCCCTAGCCTCGGATACTGATCTATATAAGATGGGTCTCTGGTATCTCCCCCTAGCCTCAGATACTGATCTATTTAAGATGGGTCTCTGGTATCTCCCCCTAGCCTCCGATATTGATCTATATAGGATGGGTCTCTGGTATCTCCCCCTAGCCTCCGATACTGATCTATATAGGATGGGTCTCTGGTATCTCCCCCAAGCCTCGGATACTGATCTATATAGGATGGGTCTCTGGTATCTCCCCCAAGCCTCGGATACTGATCTATATAGGATGGGTCTCTGGTATCTCCCCCTAGCCTCGGATACTGAATTATATAGGATGGGTCTCTGGTATCTCCCCCTAGACTCGGATACTGATCTATATAAGATGGGTCTCTGGTATCTCCCCCATTCTCGGATACTGATCTATATAGGATGGGTCTCTGGTATCTCCACCCCCCCTGGCCTCGGATACTGATCTATATAGGATGGGTCTCTAGTATCTCCCCCTAGCCTCGGATACTGATCTATATAAGATGGGTCTCTAGTATCTCCCCCTATCCTCGGATACTGATTTATATAGGATAGGTCTCTGGTATCTCCCCCTAGCCTCGGATACTGTTCTATATAGGATGGGTCTCTGGTATCTCCCCTTAGCCTCAGATACTGATCTATATAGGATGGGTCTCTGGTATCTCCCCCTAGCCTCGGATACTGATCTATATAGGATGGGTCTCTGGTATCTCCCCCTATCCTCGGATACTGATCTATATAGGATGGGTCTCTGGTATCTCCCCCTAGTCTCGGATACTGTTCTATATAGGATGGGTCTCTGGTATCTCCCCTTAGCCTCAGATACTGATCTATATAGGATGGGTCTCTGGTATCTCCCCCTAGCCTCGGATACTGATCTATATAGGATGGATCTCTGGTATCTCCCCCTATCCTCGGATACTGATCTATATAGGATGGGTCTCTGGTATCTCCCCCTAGTCTCGGATACTGATCTATATAGGATGAGTCTCTGGTATCTCCCCCTAGCCTCGGATACTGATCTATATAGGATGGGTCTCTAGTATCTCCCCTAGCCTCGGATACTGATCTATATAAGATGGGTCTCTGGTATCTCCCCCTAGCCTCGGATACTGATCTATTTAAGATGGGTCTCTGGTATCTCCCCCTAGCCTCCGATACTGATCTATATAGGATGGGTCTCTGGTATCTCCCCCTAGCCTCCGATACTGATCTATATAGGATGGGTCTCTGGTATCTCCCCCAAGCCTCGGATACTGATCTATATAGGATGGGTCTCTGGTATCTCCCCCAAGCCTCGGATACTGATCTATATAGGATGGGTCTCTGGTATCTCCCCCTAGCCTCGGATACGGAATTATATAGGATGGGTCTCTGGTATCTCTCCCTAGATTCGGATACTGATCTATATAAGATGGGTCTCTGGTATCTGCCCCATCCTCGGATACTGATCTATATAGGATGGGTCTCTGGTATCTCCCCCCCCCCTGGCCTCGGATACTGATCTATATAGGATGGGTCTCTAGTATCTCCCCCTAGCCTCGGATACTGATCTATATAAGATGGGTCTCTAGTATCTCCCCTATCCTCGGATACTGATCTATATAGGATAGGTCTCTGGTATCTCCCCCTAGCCTCGGATACTGATCTATTTAAGATGGGTCTCTGGTATCTCCCCCTAGCCTTGGATACTGATATATATAAGATGAGTCTCTAGTATCTCCCCCTATCCTCGGATACTGATCTATATAGGATAGGTCTCTGGTATCTCCCCCTAGCCTCGGATACTGATCTATATAGGATGGGTCTCTGGTATCTCCCCCTAGCCTCGGATACGGAATTATATAGGATGGGTCTCTGGTATCTCTCCCTAGATTCGGATACTGATCTATATAAGATGGGTCTCTGGTATCTGCCCCATCCTCGGATACTGATCTATATAGGATGGGTCTCTGGTATCTCCCCCCCCCTGGCCTCGGATACTGATCTATATAGGATGGGTCTCTAGTATCTCCCCCTATCCTCGGATACTGATCTATATAAGATGGGTCTCTAGTATCTCCCCTATCCTCGGATACTGATCTATATAGGATAGGTCTCTGGTATCTCCCCCTAGCCTCGGATACTGATCTATTTAAGATGGGTCTCTGGTATCTCCCCCTAGCCTTGGATACTGATATATATAAGATGAGTCTCTAGTATCTCCCCCTATCCTCGGATACTGATCTATATAGGATAGGTCTCTGGTATCTCCCCCTAGCCTCGGATACTGATCTATATAGGATGGGTCTCTGGTATCTCCCCCTAGCCTCGGATACGGAATTATATAGGATGGGTCTCTGGTATCTCTCCCTAGATTCGGATACTGATCTATATAAGATGGGTCTCTGGTATCTGCCCCATCCTCGGATACTGATCTATATAGGATGGGTCTCTGGTATCTCCCCCCCCCTGGCCTCGAATACTGATCTATATAGGATGGGTCTCTAGTATCTCCCCCTAGCCTCGGATACTGATCTATATAAGATGGGTCTCTAGTATCTCCCCTATCCTCGGATACTGATCTATATAGGATAGGTCTCTGGTATCTCCCCCTAGCCTCGGATACTGATCTATTTAAGATGGGTCTCTGGTATCTCCCCCTAGCCTTGGATACTGATATATATAAGATGAGTCTCTAGTATCTCCCCCTATCCTCGGATACTGATCTATATAGGATAGGTCTCTGGTATCTCCCCCTAGCCTCGGATACTGATCTATATAGGATGGGTCTCTGGTATCTCCCCCTATCCTCGGATACTGATCTATATAGGATGGGTCTCTGGTATCTCCCTTTAGTCTCGGATACTGATCTATATAGGATGGGTCTCTGGTATCTCCCCCTAGCCTCGGATACTGATCTATATAGGATGGGTCTCTAGTATCTCCCCTAGCCTCGGATACTGATCTATATAAGATGGGTCTCTGGTATCTCCCCCTAGCCTCCGATACTGATCTATATAGGATGGGTCTCTGGTATCTCCCCCTAGCCTCCGATACTGATCTATATAGGATGGGTCTTTGGTATCTCCCCCAAGCCTCGGATACTGATCTATATAGGACTGGTCTCTGGTATCTCCCCCTAGCCTCGGATACTGATCTATATAGGATGGGTCTCTGGTATCTCCCCATAGCCTAGGATACTGATCTATATAAGATGGGTCTCTGGAATCTCCCCCTAGCCTCGGATACTGATCTATATAGGATGGGTCTCTGGTATCTCCCCCAAGCCTCGGATACTGATCTATATAGGATGGGTCTCTAGTATCTCCCCCTAGCCTCGGATACTGATCTATATAGGATGGGTCTCTGGTATCTCCCCCAAGCCTCGGATACTGATCTATATAGGATGGGTCTCTAGTATCTCCCCCTAGCCTCGGATACTGATCTATATAGGATGGGTCTCTGGAATCTCCCCCTAGCCTCGGATACTGATCTATATAGGATGGGTCTCTGGTATCTCCCCCAAGCCTCGGATACTGATCTATATAGGATGGGTCTCTGGTATCTCCCCCTAGCCTCCGATACTGATCTATATAGGATGGGTCTCTGGTATCTCCCCCAAGCCTCGGATACTGATCTATATAGGATGGGTCTCTGGTATCTCCCCCTAGCCTCCGATACTGATCTATATAGGATGGGTCTCTGGTATCTCCCCCTAGCCTCGGATACTGATCTATATAGGATGGGTCTCTAGTATCTCCCCCAAGCCTCGGATACTGATCTATATAGGATGGGTCTCTGGTATCTCCCCCCCCCTGGCCTCAGATACTGATCTATATAGGATGGGTCTCTGGTATCTCCCCCAAGCCTCGGATACTGATCTATATAGGATGGGTCTCTGGTATCTCCCCCAAGCCTCGGATACTGATCTATATAGGATGGGTCTCTGGTATCTCCCCCTAGTCTCGGATACTGATCTATATAGGATGGGTCTCTGGTATCTCCCCCTAGTCTCAGATACTGATCTATATAGGATGGGTCTCTGGTATCTCCCCCAAGCCTCGGATACTGATCTATATAGGATGGGTCTCTGGTATCTCCCCCAAGCCTCGGATACTGATCTATATAGGATGGGTCTCTGGAATCTCCCCCCCCCCCCTGGCCTCAGATACTGATCTATATAGGATGGGTCTCTGGTATCTCCCCCTAGCCTCGGATACTGATCTATATAGGATGGGTCTCTGGTATCTCCCCCTATCCTCAGATACTGATCTATATAGGATGGGTCTCTGGAATCTCCCCCCCCCCACCGGCCTCAGATACTGATCTATATAAGATGGGTCTCTGGAATCTCCCCCTAGCCTCGGATACTGATCTATATAGGATGGGTCTCTGGTATCTCCCCCTAGCCTCGGATACTGATCTATATAGGATGGGTCTCTGGTATCTCCCCCTAGCCTCGGATACTGATCTATATAGGATAGGTCTCTGGAATCTCCCCCCCCCTGGCCTCAGATACTGATCTATATAGGATGGGTCTCTGGTATCTCCCCCTGGCCTCAGATACTGATCTATATAGGATGGGTCTCTGGTATCTCCCCCTAGCCTCGGATACTGATCTATATAGGATGGGTCTCTGGTATCTCCCCCTAGCCTCGGATACTGATCTATATAGGATGGGTCTCTGGTATCTCCCCCTAGCCTCGGATACTGATCTATATAGGATAGGTCTCTGGAATCTCCCCCTTCCCCTGGCCTCAGATACTGATCTATATAGGATGGGTCCTCTGGTATCTCCCCCTAGCCTCGGATACTGATCTATATAGGATGGGTCTCTGGTATCTCCCCCTAGCCTCGGATACTGATCTATATAGGATGGGTCTCTGGTATCTCCCCCCTAGCCTCGGATACTGATCTATATAGGATAGGTCTCTGGAATCTCCCCCCCCCCTGGCCTCAGATACTGATCTATATAGGATGGGTCTCTGGTATCTCCCCCTAGCCTCGGATACTGATCTATATAGGATGGGTCTCTGGTATCTCCCCTAGCCTCGGATACTGATCTATATAGGATGGGTCTCTGGTATCTCCCCCTAGCCTCGGATACTGATCTATATAGGATAGGTCTCTGGAATCTCCCCCCCCCCCCTGGCCTCAGATACTGATCTATATAGGATGGGGTCTCTGGTATCTCCCCCTAGCCTCGGATACTGATCTATATAGGATGGGTCTCTGGTATCTCCCCCTAGCCTCGGATACTGATCTATATAGGATAGGTCTCTGGAATCCCCCCCCCCCCCCTGGCCTCAGATACTGATCTATATAGGATGGGTCTCTGGTATCTCCCCTAGCCTCGGATACTGATCTATATAGGATGGGTCCTCTGGAATCTCCCCCCCCCACCGGCCTCAGATACTGATCTATATAGGATGGGTCTCTGGTATCTCCCCCTTCTGTGCTATAAGAACCTCTAGATTCCGTCCGCAGGACACTATACTGGGTGGGCGCACTGGTTACCCTTTCAGTGTGGGACCCAGAACAAGCACTGTGAAATATTCAGCATATAGATATAACCCTGACATCTGCACCAAGTACTATGACCCACCATAGACCAGTCCTGGCCAATCTGTGGCTCCCCCGGTGTGCTTCCAGCTACCACCAGGCTGTTATCTGGCAAAACATGCTGGGACTTGTAGGCTCACAATACCTGGAGAGCCACAGACTATTATTAGACAAGGAAGTTGTGAGCATTGTACAGGTTCCGGGTGTGGAAGGTGATGCGGTTGGTCAGCTGATAGGTGTGGTGACACTCGTATATGATGTTTTCACTGTTGGTGAACTCATTATTACCACAGAATTATTAGCTAGATTTTCCGGTTCTACTAAATTACATGACATTGGTCTAATACAACAGAGGGTTTATTGTGTGAGCGAACCCTGAGATGGGTGTTCTGTGACCCTCACAGGAGAAATATACTGTGATATGAGGCCTGGGGTGGGAATTATGTGACCCAAACAGGTTGAATTATCCTAGGGGCAGCACGGTGGCTCAGTGGTTAGCACTTCTGCCTCACAGCACTGGGGTCATGAGTTCTATGCCTGACCATGGGCTTATGTGTGTGGAGTTTGTATGTTCTCCCTGTGTTTGCGTGGGTTTCCTCCGGGTGCTCTGGTTTCCTCTCACACTCCAAAAACATACTGGTGGGTTAACAGGTTGCTATTAAATTGTCCTTAGTCTCTGTCTGTGTGTATGTTATGGAATTTAGACTGTAAGCTCCAATGGGGCAGGGACTGATGTGAGTTCTCTGTACAGCGCTGCGGAATTAGTGGCGCTATATAAATAGATGATGATGATTCTGTGATATGCGGACTGAGGAGGGTGTTAAGTGGCCCACAGGGTGTGATATAGGGATGGAAGGGTTAATGTTCAATGTATGTTCCTGTAGTATCATTGGCTCAGTGTATCCTCTAAGGATGTATAAATTCCATTTATCTGACACATATGTGTCAGGAAACGTTTACAGTCTAAGTGATCATAGTTCTTTATGATGTTCTGGTGCAATAAGATGTGG
Source organism: Mixophyes australis (assembly GCA_036250195.1). Classification (NCBI taxonomy): domain Eukaryota; kingdom Metazoa; phylum Chordata; class Amphibia; order Anura; family Limnodynastidae; genus Mixophyes; species Mixophyes australis. The sequence goes on along the minus strand of JAVHZZ010000011.1, from coordinate 103,701,019 downwards.
CATAATCCCCAATCTCACCAAATACAGTGTTAAAGGAAGACAAGGTTATAATAATGTTGAAAACCCCAGGATTCCTGCCCCTGCGTCAGCCACAGTCATGAGATACAGAAATGTGTATTTATAGTAATGATGACGGACTCTCTGGCAGGAGAGAAATCTACAAATGTTTCATCAGTGTTCTGGATGGAGAAACATTATTACACCCAGTTACAATGTATCAGATGCTACATTATACATCATGATCTTTCTGTGTATACAGGCAGATGTATCAGATGCTACACTAAACACGTCAGTAAGGGGTACATGTGGCAGGGGTCACTTCCTCCCCCAGTCATCTCAAGTGAAATCATTCTGAGAAGCACAGACATATTTCTGGAAGGCTCGTCCTCCTCAGCCAATGAGGAGCCAGTCATAGGAACCCAGCAACGTACAGTCACCTTTCCCCTACATAGCAGCCTCCCCGCCCCAGTTACAAGAGAGGAAGGATGCTCCTGACTACACTACACCCAGATTGTGGCATCGGCGGTGTCTGTGACTATGGCATTGCATCATACTCTATGTAGCAGCTGTCCTCATGTAGACACTACAGGCAGCAGGCTAGGATAAACAGGGGAAAGGTCATATCACAAGTATCCTGTTAACCCTGATTGTACAGTTCTGACCAGAGCCCTATCTGTGTGGAGTTTGTATGTTCTCCTCCTGTTTGTGTCCTCCAGGTGCTGTGATATCCTCCCACAGTGCAAAGATGTACTGGGAGGGTACCTGGCTTCTGAAAATAATGGATGCTAGTGTGTGTGTGTGTGTGTGTGTTTGTGTGTGTGTGTATGTGTGTGTGACTGTGTGTGTGTGTGTCGTGAGTGAGTGACTGTGTGTGTGTGAGAGTGACTGTGTGTGTGTGTGTGTGTGTGTGTGGTGTGAGTGACTGTGTGTGTGTGACTGTGTGTGTGTGACTGGTGTGTGTGTGACTGTGTGTGTGAGAGTGAGTGACTGTGTGTGTGTGTGTGTGTGTGTGTGTGTGTGCTGCACATGTGTGAGAGCACGTGTGTACATGTGTGTGTGTGTGTGTGTGTGTGAGTGACTGTGTGTGTGTGTGTGTGTGTGTGTGTATGTGTGTGTGACTGTGTGTGTGTGAGTGAGTGACTGTGTGTGTGTGAGAGTGACTGTGTGTGTGTGTGTGTGTGTGTGTGTGACTGTGTGTGTGACTGTGTGTGTGTGTGTGTGAGTGACTGTGTGTGTGTGTGTGTGTGTGTGTGTGACTGTGTGTGTGTGACTGTGTGTGTGTGACTGTGTGTGTGTGACTGTGTGTGTGAGAGTGAGTGACTGTGTGTGTGTGTGTGTGTGTGTGTGTGTGCTGCACATGTGTGAGAGCACGTGTGTACATGTGTGTGTGTGTGTGTGTGTGTGTGTGTGTGTGTGAGTGACTGTGTGTGTGTGTGTGTGTTTGTGTGTGAGAGTGAGTGACTGTGTGTGTGTGAGTGATGTGTGTGGTGTGTGTGTGTGTGTGTGTGTGTGTGACTGTGTGTGTGTGTGACTGTGTGTGAGAGTGAGTAAAAGTGTGTCTGTGTGTGTGTTGCATATGTGTGAGAGCACGTGTGTACATGTGTACATGTGTGTGTGAGTGTGTGTACATGTGTGTGTGTGTGTGTGTGTTAGGGAATTTAGACTGTAAGCTCCAGTGGGGCAGGGACTGATGTGAGTGAGTTCTCTGTACAGCGCTGCGGAATTAGTGGCGCTATATAAATAAATGATGATGATGATGATGTTCTTCAGTCCCCCACAACCACACCAGCGTTGCCCCCCCATGTGGCTCTACAAGGCTTCTGTAGGTTTACAGGTTATACAATCATAATGTAATAGGTGTATAATGTGGCCCTTACCATGGAAGGATGGGGGCCCACTGACTATGGTGGGGGCAGAGTATTCCCCAAGAAGCCCCGCAGACTTCTCTAACAATGTCCTGTACACTGAGTAAGGCGACCATCCTAGAGGTACCAAGCAAGAGGTCATTTCAGTCCTCCTCCATCCCCCCCCCCTACAGGTACAGGCTGCTCCAGCACCATCAGCCCAGACACATGGGGGGGGGGGGGGGGGCTCTCATGAGAAAGTTTCTCTGTCACTAACTGGAGGCTCAGCCAGGAATGTCCATGTGGGGGGGGGGGGGGGGGGGGGCTACATCCAGAAAGATGGGGATGTCCCACAGGACAGGGATCTGGCAGGAGGACAGCTGAGGAGGTCAGTGACCTGTGGGCCAGGGGCTAATGTGACCCCGGAGGTCACTGTGTAATATGGCTGCATTCCTGTCCTTGGGATCCAGGACATTAGGACAAAGGTCCCACAGTAAGAACCAGCATCACTGGGAGAACTGGCAGGATCCAGCCACCTCTGACCACAAGAGCTTACACCCCAGAGGATAATACAGACTGACACAACTTATATTACACAGCACAGAGGTCACCTCTGACCACAAGAGCTTACACCCCAGACTGACACAACTTATATTACACAGCACAGAGGTCACCTCTGACCACAAGAGCTTACACCCCAGACTGACACAACTTATATTACACAGCACAGAGGTCACCTCTGACCACAAGAGCTTACACCCCAGACTGACACAACTTATATTACACAGCACAGAGGTGGTAGTGACCCCCAGAGAGCCCATCATTAACAATGATCCCTACCTTTCCTCCCGACTCCATCCCGGCGATTGTGTCCAGTGAGCGATATAATCCCGATACTGCTTATCCGAGCGGTGTCCCGATCTCTACTATATGTATGTATGATGATCCCGATCTTTACTATCTGCGCTGTATGATGATCCCGATCTCTACTATATGTATGTATGATGATCCCGATCTCTACTATATGTATGTATGATGATCCCGATCTTTACTATCTGTGCTGTATGATGATCCCGATCTTTACTATCTGCGCTGTATGATGATCCCGATCTTTGCGATCTGCGCTGTGTTCTCTATCTGTGCTCTGCGCCGCTGCCGGCTCCGGGACTCTTATACCAGAGGGGTGTGTGCGCCCAGCTCGTCTGTCATTGGTCAATACGGTACTGACGTCACCTCAAGCCCAACCCGCCCCTGACACACCTCCTGACACCCGTCATACTGTCATGTGCTACATTGTATCCTCATTATATATACTATATACACTGTATCCTCATTATATATATTATATACATTGTATCCTCATTATATATATTATATACATTGTATCCTCATTATATATACTATATACACTGTATCCTCATTATATATATTATATACATTGTATCCTCATTATATATATTATATACATTGTATCCTCATTATATATACTATATACACTGTATCCTCATTATATATATTATATACATTGTATCCTCATTATATATATTATATACATTGTATCCTCATTATATATACTATATACATTGTATCCTCATTATATATACTATATACACTGTATCCTCATTATATATATTATATACATTGTATCCTCATTATATATATTATATACATTGTATCCTCATTATATATACTATATACACTGTATCCTCATTATATATATTATATACATTGTATCATCTTTATATATATTATATACATTGTATCCTCATTATATATACTATATACACTGTATCCTCATTATATATATTATATACATTGTATCATCTTTATATATATTATATACATTGTATCCTCATTATATATATTATATACATTGTATCCTCATTATATATATTATATACATTGTATCCTCATTATATATATTATATACATTGTATCCTCATTATATATTATATACATTGTATCCTCATTATATATATTATATACATTGTATCCTCATTATATATATTATATACATTGTATCCTCATTATATATTATATACATTGTATCCTCATTATATATATTATATACATTGTATCCTCATTATATATATTATATACACTGTATCCTCATTATATATATTATATACATTGTATCATCTTTATGGGTATATTATATACATTGTATCCTCATTATATATATTATATACACTGTATCATCTTTATGGGTATATTATATACATTGTATCCTCATTATATATATATTATATACACTGTATCATCTTTATGGGTATATTATATACATTGTATCATCTTTATGGGTATATTATATACATTGTATCCTCATTATATATATATTATATACACTGTATCATCTTTATGGGTATATTATATACATTGTATCCTCTCTCTATATATTACATACATTGTATTCTCTATATACATTGTGCCATCATGTATATATATATAGTGTGTTCAGTGAGAGCTGTAAATGTGGTTGCAGTGAGTATGTGAGAACACTGATTGTAGAAAATACAATTCGTACAGTGAGTGCACCAGGGCAGTGAGTGCAGTGAGTGCAGTGAGTGCACCAGGGCAGTGAGTGCAGTGAGTGCACCAGGGCAGTGAGTGCAGTGAGTGCACCAGGGCAGTGAGTGCAGTGAGTGCACCAGGGCAGTGAGTGCAGTGAGTGCAGTGAGTGCACCAGGGCAGTGAGTGCAGTGAGTGCACCAGGGCAGTGAGTGCACCAGGGCAGTGAGTGCAGTGAGTACAGTGAGTGCACCAGGGCAGTGAGTGCAGTGAGTGCACCAGGGCAGTGAGTGCAGTGAGTGCACCAGGGCAGTGAGTGCAGTGAGTGCAGTGAGTGCAGTGAGTGCAGTGAGTGCACCAGGGCAGTGAGTGCAGTGAGTGCACCAGGGCAGTGAGTGCAGTGAGTGCACCAGGGCAGTGAGTGCAGTGAGTGCACCAGGGCAGTGAGTGCAGTGAGTGCACCAGGGCAGTGAGTGCAGTGAGTGCAGTGAGTGCAGTGAGTGCAGTGAGTGCAGTGAGTGCAGTGAGTGCAGTGAGTGAGCAGCACACTGGATGGCTGTAATGCAGTCAGTTTAGATGGCTGCTCCTATGTTTGAGCCACTCACAGTATAATTTGCAGTGCAGTTGTGCAGGGTGTGTAGGTGCCAATTCCCAGGGACAGTCCCTGATATTTTAAGATTTGTTCCTGGAAATATTTTACCGTTCTGAGCATCTGCTCAGTAAAACCCTCTTATTCTGTACGTTAGAGGTAACTCTAACCCTGTGTTCTAGCTCTATGTTATTATCTACAGAAGAGGAGAAACTGTCAGGATCACATTCAGTGACTCCATGGGGATTGTAGTGCTCCAGAGCCGCTGAGACACAGCAACTTGTGCCCCCCCCCTCCATGGTAGTGGCTCAGGGTGTATGGTGATGGAGGATGAAGGGTTACACCCCCCCCCCCTGTGGTAGTGGCTCAGGGAGTATGGTGATGGAGGATGAAGGGTTACACCCCCCCCCCCCTGTGGTAGAGGCTCAGGGTGTATGGTGATGGAGGATGAAGGGTTACACCCCCCCCCCCCTGTGGTAGAGGCTCAGGGAGTATGGTGATGGAGGATGAAGGGTTACACCCCCCCCCCCTGTGGTAGAGGCTCAGGGTGTATGGTGATGGAGGATGAAGGGTTACACCCCCCCCCCCCCCTGTGGTAGAGGCTCAGGGAGTGTGGTGATGGAGGATGGAGGGTTACACCCCCCCCCCCCTGTGGTAGAGGCTCAGGGTGTGTGGTGATGGAGGATGAAGGGTTACACCCCCCCCCCCTGTGGTAGTGGCTCAGGGAGTATGGTGATGGAGGATGAAGGGTTACACCCCCCCCCCCCCTGTGGTAGAGGCTCAGGGAGTATGGTGATGGAGGATGGAGGGTTACACCCCCCCCCCCTGTGGTAGAGGCTCAGGGTGTATGGTGATGGAGGATGAAGGGTTACACCCCCCCCCCCCCTGTGGTAGAGGCTCAGGGAGTGTGGTGATGGAGGATGGAGGGTTACAACCCCCCCCCCCCTGTGGTAGAGGCTCAGGGTGTATGGTGATGGAGGATGAAGGGTTACACACACCCCCCCCCCCCCCCTGTGGTAGAGGCTCAGGGTGTATGGTGATGGAGGATGAAGGGTTACACCCCCCCCCCCCCCCCCTGTGGTAGAGGCTCAGGGAGTGTGGTGATGGAGGATGAAGGGTTACACCCCCCCCCCCCCTGTGGTAGAGGCTCAGGGAGTATGGTGATGGAGGATGAAGGGTTACACCCCCCCCCCCCCCTGTGGTAGAGGCTCAGGGAGTGTGGTGATGGAGGATGGAGGGTTACACCCCCCCCCCCCTGTGGTAGAGGCTCAGGGTGTATGGTGATGGAGGATGAAGGGTTACACCCCCCCCCCCTGTCCCTGTGGTAGTGGCTCAGGGTGTATGGTGATGGTGGATGGAGGGTTACACCCCCCCCCCCCCTGTGGTAGAGGCTCAGGGTGTATGGTGATGGAGGATGAAGGGTTACACCCCCCCCCCCTGTGGTAGAGGCTCAGGGAGTGTGGTGATGGAGGATGGAGGGTTACACCCCCCCCCCCCCCCTGTGGTAGAGGCTCAGGGAGTATGGTGATGGAGGATGAAGGGTTACACCCCCCCCCCCCCCCTGTGGTAGAGGCTCAGGGAGTGTGGTGATGGAGGATGGAGGGTTACACCCCCCCCCCCCTGTGGTAGAGGCTCAGGGTGTATGGTGATGGAGGATGAAGGGTTACACCCCCCCCCCCCTGTCCCTGTGGTAGTGGCTCAGGGTGTATGGTGATGGTGGATGGAGGGTTACACCCCCCCCCCCCTGTGGTAGAGGCTCAGGGTGTATGGTGATGGAGGATGAAGGGTTACACCCCCCCCCCCTGTCCCTGTGGTAGTGGCTCAGGGTGTATGGTGATGGAGGATGAAGGGTTACACCCCCCCCTGTGGTAGAGGCTCAGGGTGTGTGGTGATGGAGGATGAAGGGTTACACCCCCCCCCCCTGTGGTAGAGGCTCAGGGAGTATGGTGATGGAGGATGGAGGGTTACACCCCCCCCCCCTGTGGTAGAGGCTCAGGGTGTATGGTGATGGAGGATGAAGGGTTACACCCCCCCCCCCCCCTGTGGTAGAGGCTCAGGGAGTGTGGTGATGGAGGATGGAGGGTTACACCCCCCCCCCCTGTGGTAGAGGCTCAGGGTGTATGGTGATGGAGGATGAAGGGTTACACACACCCCCCCCCCCCCTGTGGTAGAGGCTCAGGGTGTATGGTGATGGAGGATGAAGGGTTACACCCCCCCCCCCCCCCCCCTGTGGTAGAGGCTCAGGGAGTGTGGTGATGGAGGATGAAGGGTTACACCCCCCCCCCCCCCCTGTGGTAGAGGCTCAGGGAGTATGGTGATGGAGGATGAAGGGTTACACCCCCCCCCCCCCCCCTGTGGTAGAGGCTCAGGGAGTGTGGTGATGGAGGATGGAGGGTTACACCCCCCCCCCCTGTGGTAGAGGCTCAGGGTGTATGGTGATGGAGGATGAAGGGTTACACCCCCCCCCCCCTGTCCCTGTGGTAGTGGCTCAGGGTGTATGGTGATGGTGGATGGAGGGTTACACCCCCCCCCCCCTGTGGTAGAGGCTCAGGGAGTATGGTGATGGAGGATGAAGGGTTACACCCCCCCCCCCCCTGTGGTAGAGGCTCAGGGAGTGTGGTGATGGAGGATGAAGGGTTACACCCCCCCCCCTGTGGTAGAGGCTCAGGGTGTATGGTGATGGTGGATGGAGGGTTACACCCCCCCCCCCTGTGGTAGAGGCTCAGGGAGTATGGTGATGGAGGATGAAGGGTTACACCCCCCCCCCCTCCTGTGGTAGTGGCTCAGGGAGTATGGTGATGGTGGATGGAGGGTTACACCCCCCCCCCCTGTGGTAGAGGCTCAGGGAGTATGGTGATGGAGGATGAAGGGTTACACCCCCCCCCCCCTTCCTGTGGTAGAGGCTCAGGGTGTATGGTGATGGAGGATGGAGGGTTACACCCCCCCCCCCCTGTGGTAGAGGCTCAGGGAGTGTGGTGATGGAGGATGAAGGGTTACACACACCCCCCCCCCCCCCCCCCTGTGGTAGAGGCTCAGGGAGTATGGTGATGGAGGATGAAGGGTTACACCCCCCCCCCCCCCTGTGGTAGAGGCTCAGGGAGTGTGGTGATGGAGGATGAAGGGTTACACCCCCCCCCCTCCCTGTGGTAGAGGCTCAGGGTGTATGGTGATGGAGGATGAAGGGTTACACCCCCCCCCCTGTGGTAGAGGCTCAGGGTGTGTGGTGATGGAGGATGAAGGGTTACACACCCCCCCCCCCCCTGTGGTAGAGGCTCAGGGAGTATGGTGATGGAGGATGAAGGGTTTCACCCCCCCCCCCCCCTGTGGTAGAGGCTCAGGGAGTATGGTGATGGAGGATGAAGGGTTACACCCCCCCCTGTGGTAGAGGCTCAGGGTGTGTGGTGATGGAGGATGAAGGGTTACACACCCCCCCCCCCTGTGGTAGAGGCTCAGGGAGTATGGTGATGGAGGATGAAGGGTTACACCCCCCCCCCCTCCTGTGGTAGAGGCTCAGGGTGTATGGTGATGGAGGATGAAGGGTTACACCCCCCACCCCCTGTGGTAGAGGCTCAGGGAGTATGGTGATGGAGGATGAAGGGTTACACCCCCCCCCCCCTGTGGTAGAGGCTCAGGGAGTGTGGTGATGGAGGATGAAGGGTTACACCCCCCCCCTCCCTGTGGTAGAGGCTCAGGGTGTATGGTGATGGAGGATGAAGGGTTACACCCCCCCCTGTGGTAGAGGCTCAGGGTGTGTGGTGATGGAGGATGAAGGGTTACACACCCCCCCCCCCCCCCTGTGGTAGAGGCTCAGGGAGTATGGTGATGGAGGATGAAGGGTTACACCCCCCCCCCCCCTGTGGTAGAGGCTCAGGGAGTATGGTGATGGAGGATGAAGGGTTACACCCCCCCCTGTGGTAGAGGCTCAGGGTGTGTGGTGATGGAGGATGAAGGGTTACACACCCCCCCCCCCTGTGGTAGAGGCTCAGGGAGTATGGTGATGGAGGATGAAGGGTTACACCCCCCCCCTCCCTGTGGTAGAGGCTCAGGGAGTATGGTGATGGAGGATGAAGGGTTACACCCCCCCCCTGTGGTAGAGGCTCAGGGAGTATGGTGATGGAGGATGGAGGGTTACACCCCCCCCCCCTCCTGTGGTAGTGGCTCAGGGTGTATGGTGATGGAGGATGGAGGGTTACACCCCCCCCCCTGTGGTAGAGGCTCAGGGTGTGTGGTGATGGAGGATGTAAATGTGTATGTGATCTCCAGCATGTACCATCCAGAGGAGGGGGAGGGCCCAGCTCTGTCGTTGTGTCTCAGGGGATATGAGTCATACTCTCACACATAGACTGGCTGTACAGGACACTTCACCTTCCTCTGTTCATTATGACATCTTATTAGCTCTGACTATACTGCAGCCCTGGGCTACGTAATATAACGTGTGACCAGCTGCCTGGTGTTCTGTAATGTGCCCATACACCCTGCAGCCGTCGGGCAGGAGGGATATTAGATGGAGTTGGACAATGACCGAGTCTTAGCGTGTGTGCGATCACTGTCCAACTGCGCTAATGTCACTCTTTAGATGAGGTCATTCGGGTATAGGCAGAACTATAGGTGCTGCAAGGGGTGTGGTACAGCCCCAACAGGGCCCGGAGCTGGGAGGGCCACAGGGCCCCCTCCAAGGTCCTGCAGTCTTCTGCGCGGCACATGCGGGACGCCAGGTATGCCCAGAGAGGCCTCTGCTCTCCGGTTAGGGACCCTCAGGCTCAGGGTTATAGGCACATTCAGTGCTACGCCTATGTGCCTGTATAAATGTGACAGATCACCCAGTGTTTAGTGTAAGGCTGGGTACACACTACACACGTGTTACACGTGTTACAGTCAGATCTGTGCTCTTCACTGTGCACCCCATAGAGATGTATGGACACTGCTGGTCCTGAGTGCAGACACTGCAGAGTTGGAACAACAATGATCCATCGTTCAACGAGATTCTTAATCCGTTTATAAAATGAAATGATATTATATGATGTGCTTCAGAACAATAAAACATGATCATGCAGTGTACACATCATCACCAGCAGCTATTTATATAGCGCCACTAATTCCTCAGCACTATATAGAGAACTCACTCACATCAGTCCCTGCCCCATCGGAGTTTTCAGTCTAAATTTCCTAACATAGACACACAGATTTGGGTCAATTTTGATAGCAGCCAATTAACCTACCAGTATGTTTTTAGAGTGTGGGAGGAAACCGGAGCACCCAGAGGAAACCCATGCAAACACGGGGAGAACATACAAACTCCACACAGATAAGGGCATGGGGCCTGATTCATTAAGGATCTTAACTTGAGAAACTTCTTATTTCAGTCTCCTGGACAAAACCATATTACAATGCAAGGGGTGCAAATTAAAATTCTGTTTTGCACTTAAATTAAATACTGGCTGTTTTTCATGTAACACACAAATATCAACTTTAAATTTCAGTGTACAAATAAGCTATCAAGTATGTGTGCTACATGAAAAAACAGTCAGTATTTAACTTATGTGTAAAACAGAATTCTAATTTGCACCCCTTGCATTGTAACATGGTTTTGTCCAGGAGACTGAAATAAGAAGTTTCTCAAGTTAAGATCCTTAATGAATCAGGCCCATGGTTAGGATTTATTATATAAAGGGGTACAGACCGTATATTGAGGTGCTTGTGGCTTATTGGGGTGCAGAATGTGTATTGGGGTACATCCTCCTCCCGGAGGAAACCCACGCACTAATGCCATATCAGTCCGAGTGGTCGTTTACCGGGTGATTGGCCCAAACATCGGGTGAAAACCTTGCAGTGTGTACCCAGCCTTAGATACAAGGACACAGAATTATATTTAAGAGATATTAAGAGATTATTTTCTACTGGAGACGGAGCTCTGAGATCACTTGTAATATCCTTATAACCTACAGTAAGATCTATTTATTACACAAAGTTTACTTCGAATACTGGAGATGATATCACTGTATTTTCTCTTGGTTAATACAATTCATTGTTTAGGGTCTTCGTGCTCCTGTATCATAGGACCCTCCTTATCACTAATCAGAGGTCCCCGTCTAATCTCCTTAAAAGAAGACCCCAAAGTCTGGGACAACCAATCCCAGAAAAACTCCGCCAACCTGTGCAGACGTCCAAGTACATTCTGGTTATTCGTTATTATAACTGTCAGACGACCCCGGTTACTGTAGTTACATATATGATATCCCGGCTCTCCATGGAAACACGACAAGAACACACCGTCTACAGTACTTTCCCTCATCAGATACGTCTGCGCTCGGGTCCCTGTATTCTGCACGTTGCTGGAAGGGGCTTATTGTCACAAATCCATCCAAATCTGGATCATGTTCCCGCCTGACTCCCCATAATCAGATTAATCTCATTGTCTCCAGGCTGTTTTGCATTGTGCGTAATTATAAAATGACCGTTAATCATTGTTATTAAATAGGGGAGAGAGGACTTCTATTTCCCCTCAGGATCAGACTTGTACAATAATGTTTCTGCCAATCCCCTGTGAGCCCCTCAGATATAGATAGAGCTGCATCCAACGCACCACGAACTGTGGCAGGTCTGCCCCCTCCCCCCCCCCCCCCCCCCTCTCCGGCTGCACGTTCTCTGTGTCACATTAATGTGATCCAACGCTCCTGTAATATAACAATGACCTGTCAGTACTGCACACAGGGGGCAGGGTGAGCTCCGTTAACCAGTAATAAGAACCAAAACAAAGTCTTAGTAATCAGATTGCAAGCTATTCTCATTATTATTAGTATTATTTATTTATACAGCACCACAGACTCTGTAGTACCGGACAATCGTACAAATAAGATATAACGAATACATAGATGAGGTAATACACATAAGTAGCACAGTGTTAGTAACGCTACGGGGACTAACACAGAGCGCAGCAAAGACGTGACAGGACGTATGACGGAGTCAGACAGTGGACAGATGTGGGACAATAGGTAGAGAGGACCCTGCCCGCAAGAGCTTACATTCTAGAGGGAGGGGTGGTGAGAGAACCACTGCACCGCTGCAAAAGTGGTCGTTCTGGCCCTGTACACAGGAGATTATTCATGATAACTGTGGATAAAGTCTTTTCCCGTACAGATGTGCACTATGCTAAGCGTATGGTGCTACTCAGGACCGCCATCAGGGGGTACACGGGGTACAGCCGTCTGGAGTCCAACAGCAGTATGGGGCCCCACACGCCCTGGGCCCCAAAAAATTATAATGGGTGGGGGCCTCTGCAATGGAATAAGAGAGGTAGCGGGGCTCCGTTTCTGGGATGTGAGGGGTGGGGAGAGGCCTCCTTTCTGAGTTAAGGATATGGCAATAGGCCTCTTTGTAGGCAGCATGTCTGCCTCCACTCACAGGATGTCAGGGTCTCATGGCTGCCGCCGTTTGCTCCAAACCGTGCCCCCCAGGTGCTCAGTTCCCAGAGAGAGAACCATGACAAGGGAGAGAGGCTCCCGCCACATCGCTGACAACATGCGGTTAATAACGTCACAACACAGTCAATGGAGAAGAGCCGAAAGAAGTGAATTACTGCAGGGGATAGAACCGGGGGCTGGGTGTGACTGAAGGGAACAGGGAGAAGGGAAATGTTGGGGAGACGATAATGTAAAAATTAAGGGGTTCTTCCAATGTGATATCTTTAACAATTATATTAATGACAGAGAAATAAAGTCCCGACCACAGGGCCGTCTTTCCCATTGGGCACAATGGGCAGGTGCCCGGGGGCCCTGCAGCCCAGGGGGGCCCGTCGGAGGCAGCAAAAAAAAAAAAAAACCTGAAAAAAAAGAAGAAAATACTTACCCTGCAGTCAGCTGGCGATCCGGCTCCCTCCATGGTCTCCTCCTCCGTGCAGCGCTCGCAGTGCATGTCGGGCGTGACATCATCACGCCCGTCCGACATCCATTGCAGAGCGCTACGGAGGAGGAGACCATGGAGGGAGCCGGATCGCCAGCTGACTGCAAGGTAAGTATTTTTTTTCAGGTTTTTTTTTTTTTTTTTGCTGCCTCCGACGGGCCCCCCTGGGCTGCAGGGCCCATATATAAAATAATTAAAATTTTTTGTATATATAGGGGCCCCAGTGCACTGTGTGCCCGTGGGCCCAAGATGTTCTTAAGAGGGCCCTGCCCTACCAGCAGCCGATTCTTGTGTCCACACTAAACGCGTTTTACAGGATTTACCATCAGATCTGTGCTCTTCATCTGTCATAACCATCGGCTGAAAAGACGGTGACTCTGCACCCTCCATAGAGACCTATGGACACCGCAGAACCGACATCGTTCCATCGTTGGAGCGCACACTAATGTGATATCAGGCCGAGCGGCCGCTTATCTTGTGGTTGACACTGTAGTGTGTACCCAGCTTTACTGACCCTGCTCCAAACTTGTGTGGTTAGTGTCCGGTCTCCTAGTTCCTATTCTCCCTGGTGAGATTGGGGCCACGAGCAGAGCACTCTAAGGGTTATCCTGACAACCTCTGCGCCCAGGTGACAGCAAGGTGCGTTCTGGTATATGGGGGCGTTATACTGTGTGCTGAGGTCAGAGTGATTTGTAGCTTGAGCCATCACCTCCTTGACACAACTGAGCTCATGTTTGTCAAACTCACAATCACAATGTGCAAAATAAAATGGGTGGTGGGTGCGAGGGGCTATAGTCCTGATTATTTCTAGAGATTGAATTTGCTGACGCACCATGATTTCCCCTAGCGTGTCACATGTGTATGATGTGTATGATGTGTATGATATGTATGATATGTATGATATGTATAATATGTATTCATACCGTGCAGGGAGGGGGAGGAGCTGCCCCGATCAGAACTATCATTTCCATATTCAGCTGAAGCAGAAACTGTGATTTTACCTCCAGAAAGTGAGAACTTTATGTCTTGTGCATCAATACTGCAGAGACATCAGGATAATATGATATTTGTCTAAAAACCAAATGTAACGTTTACTGATTTTAGGGGGTAAAAGGATTTTCTTGTCTTACAGGAATTTATAAAACTATTAACTTGTTCCATCCAGAACCCCATTATTCCTCTGTGTGGGGACATTTACATTGGGATGCAGGTAGAAGACACCTAAAAGTAGGGATCACAAGCAACGTTGGGCCAGATCTGCTCTTGTTTAGTTAGATTTTCTTTTTAATCTGGTAGATTGCAACTGAGTCTGTCTCCATCTGTGACAGCCGGTGACACTATGTATATGAGCTTTGGGCTCAGACACTGCAGGAAGTTGCTGTCTACTGACGACAAACAATGCAGCGGCTATCTCCTTACATGGAAGGGACACATTACACACCTGCAGGAATGTTACACAGCACACACCCTGAGCTGCGGTGATGAAATAGGTAAGAAACCGGATCTCACAGGTTCTAGTCCTGCAGGATGACAGGAGACACCGGCTACATCCATTTCACTTATTATAGTGTCACTCGCCCAAACCAAGTCAGCTCTCTGTGTTTATGACATCACAGGTCTCAGCTTACTGACATCACAGGTGTAAGTTGAGTGACATCACAGGTCTAAGCTGAGTGACATCACTGCTTTAAGCTAAGTGACATCACCGGTCTAAGTGAAGTGACATCACTGGTCTAAGGTGTTTGACATCCAGGGGCATGCTGGGTTGGGGGAAGGGGGGCATCTGCCCCCCACCCCCCCCCCCCGGGTCAGTCTCTTAGTGAGCTTTGGCCTGGGTCACTGGGCCACCTACTTCTTTTAAAAAAAATGTTCCTAATAGGCTGCAGAGTCGGGTCTTGCCACCCAGGCTAAAATTTGCCAGCCCTCCCCTGGCGACATCCAGGTCTAAGTTGAGTGAAATCACTGGTCTAAGCTGTGTTATGTCACTGGTCTAAGCTGTGTGACATCACTGGTCTAAACTGAGTCACAGTTTAGACCAGAAGTTTAGACCAGAAGTTTTTAAAGAAAAAAAAAGCAGGTGGCCCAGTGACGCAGTCCAAAACTCACTAAGGGACTGGTCTAAGCTGAGTGACATCACTGGTCTAAGCTGTGTGACATCACTGGTCTAAGCTGTGTGACATCACTGGTCTATGTGACATCACTGGTCTAAGCTGTGTGACATCACTGGTCTAAGCTGTGTGATGTCACTGGTCTAAGCTGTGTGACATCACTGGTCTAAACTGAGTCACAGTTTAGACCAGAAGTTTAGACCAGAAGTTTTTAAAGAAAAAAAAAGCAGGTGGCCCAGTGACGCAGTCCAAAACTCACTAAGGGACTGGTCTAAGCTGAGTGACATCACTGGTCCTCAATACAGTCATGAATCACCTGAACCATACATCCACTCTGCAGGAATGTTTGGGAAATTCCTGGAATAATGTGATCTCCATGATGCCTGGCCAGAGTGAGATATGGTGGTCATAACTCAGCGTGACAGTGCTTTTCACATTGTCAAACTGTGGCCACCATGATGGGTGGAGTATGATGACACGAATCACATCATTAGGTCCCACCTGACCTGACTTCACGGAGCCTTCCTCCTCAACTCCCGGAGGGGACCTCAGAAAGTAGGCGAGCATGGTGTACACTGTGTGAAAGGTACTGTATCTAACTTGTGTGAGATATCTGACCCGGGGGCTCTGTGAGGTATCTGACCTGGGATCTTTGTGAGGTATCTGACTCAGGGTCTATGTAAGGTATCTGACCTGGAATCTCT
Organism: Mixophyes australis; assembly: GCA_036250195.1. Taxonomy (NCBI): domain Eukaryota; kingdom Metazoa; phylum Chordata; class Amphibia; order Anura; family Limnodynastidae; genus Mixophyes; species Mixophyes australis. The sequence goes on along the minus strand of JAVHZZ010000011.1, from coordinate 103,685,367 downwards.
GTGAGGTGTCTGACCCGGGATATCTGTGAGGTATCTGACCCGGGATCTCTGTGAGGTATCTGACCCGGGATCTCTGTGAGGTATCTGACCCGGGGTCTCTGTCAGGTATCTGATACGGGGTCTCTGTGAGGTATATTATTTACTTATGATTGTGTATGGTAAAGTATTTTGTAACATCCTTTAATTTGTAAGTAAAACTTCCAATACTATAACAGCAGCCATAACGCTCTCTCTGTGTCACTCACTGTTACTCTCTATTACCAGCTATTTAACACCCTGTAGTAATAAGAACCAAATCTGTGTGGAGTTTGTATGTTCTCCCCACACTCCAAGGACTGCAGGGGGGGTCTGCTGACAGTAACCCTATTGTGTGTGTGTGTGTGTGTATATAGATAGATTGTAAGCTCCACCGTATCAGGGACTGATGTGGACGATACATTATTCTCTGTACAGCGCTGTGTTATATGGTGGTGATATACAAATAACTGGTTATACTGTACATATCATGAGACGTTTCCATATGAATCTGGGTGTAAACGTTACTTGCTGTATGTAGACACAGAACAGACTGCTGTACACGCACAGTGTATGTACAATATAAGGTCACATCAGGACGCATAAAACGTTTATTTGATCATAAAATAATAACCGTTATCAGTATAATCATTTATATAAATTTTATCAAATACAATTTTGTTTACATTATTTGCATAAATAAAGGTGATTTCAATGCGTGTTGTACATACAGTCTATCTTAGTTTCATACGGTTCTGTTAGATCTACTAGAACAAAGTCTATGCCCTGTTAGTCATCATCATCACCAGTCTGCACCTGCCCCATGGGGGTGCAAATGATACGGCTGAGAGAAAGCACAGGAGCTGAATGGGCCGAGTCTGTGTCAAAACATCCTCTATATACAGTGTAAGTTACTGCTGTATACTGTGTATTATACAGCGTTACCCCTGGGCCAGTGGGGCATCGCTATATTGGTTTGGAATTCAATCTGGTTAACGCGTTACCCCTGGGCCAGTGGGGCATCGCTATATTGGTTTGGAATTCAATCTGGTTAACGTTGGACATTGTCATATAACTGCACGGAGCCAGTAAATCTTATCTACGACACATACGTGACTCTGTAACTATGGCACACAGCCCGGCCACCGTATGTCATCTCCAGGCCCCCAACCTCATATCTCTCCTAAAAGAGATATGAGCACTTGTTCCTTCACGTGCACCAGTGAGATTGGGCCAAATTCCTCAGCTATTAATATTCTTATCTATACAGACTCTAAACGTGGACGTCCAAACTTAGTCTGTAAGATAAGACCCATCAGGATACATTGCGACAGAATGATTCAGTATCTCCGTACTGCACTGTGCCCCCCTATACCCAGTATAAAGTGAGTACATGTGACACGGGTTACACGTATGGGCACATTTATATATCACCCAACATGACCTGTCGTGATAACACTTTTTATTTTATTCTTAATTCTCTCCTCCATTTAAACTGAAATGCATCTACATGACCACTTTACACATATACAGCACATATGCAGCATATACCACTAATATTACATACAGACACAGAGAGCCTATAGGATGTGAAGCAAAATATCAGCCACAGACTTCAGTGGAACAGCTCCCCCAGTGGTCTAATCATGAGTTGCAGATTCATACATGACCTTCATAGAGTAGACACCAAACTCAGCAGCAGCCACTGGATTCTGGAGATAGAATGATATCTGCTAATCGGTGGCTGTATTATTACTAGATGGTGTTAGGAACCCCCTCCAGCCGGCACAACACAACCCGGAGTCTACTCTGCCAGTCAGGTGTTCACTGGAGCCCCTGATGGTGGGGACAGACTGGGCTGCAGACTGACAGAGGGTCGTGAAGTGTGTACCGGCTGGGGAGAACCCAGGCAAGAAGAGTCAGGTCCACGCAGGGGTCAAAGGCCGGCAGCAGGTAACAGTAATGATGAACAAGCTGAGGTCAGAGGTCACAGGCAAAGTAGCAGAACGGGTAAACAAGCCAAGGATCAGGGTCACAGGAAACACAAGCAAAGTCCAATACGAAGCCAAGGGTCATACACGGGAAGTCAAACGTAGATACAGGATACAGGAACTGGAACAAGCAGGTCAGCAGACTGGAGCACAGAAGCTATAACCGGCAATGAGGCAGCAGACCTCATTGCCTTAAATACCCAGCTGAACCAATCACAGGTAAAACACACTCCTGCAGGTTAATAGAGCAGTCACTAATAGAGCCAATCAGGGCTTGCCCCTGGCCTGCACAGTTGCAGGCTAATGCCTGTAATTGCCTCCTATAATCTGCCCATATTAATTAGCCCACAGGCTGTAGAACGCTGCGCCCGGCTCCCTCCTATTGCCGGGACGCAGCTCTGAAGCGTCTGCTGGTTGCCCCGGCAACGGCCGGGTTATGGCCGGAAATGACGTCCCGGTCGCCATGGCGACGGCCGGGACGCGGGTGAGTGAGTCGCGGCGGCTGGGCACCGCCGCGGCTCGTAACAGTACCCCCCCCTTGAGGAGGGGTCGAGGGACCCCGACATCCTGGTTTTCTAGGGAATTTTTTGAAGAACTCCTTCAGTTTCTTTGGGGCATGGAGTTGTCTCCGCGGAACCCAAGATCGCTCTTCTAATCCGCGATTCCTCCATTGTATAAGGAAATGCACCTGTCCTTGAACATTTTTAGAATCAAGGACCTTTTGAATCACAAATTTTTTTGGCCCACTGGAACCTCTCCCAGGCACACTTGAAGACTGGGCTTGACCAGGATAAAGCACTGGCTTCAATAGAGAACAATGAAAGGTGTTTGGAATTCTTAATGAGCCTGGAATTTTTAACCTAAATGCGACGGAGTTCACCTGCTTGATGATAAGAAACGGCCCGATGAACTTAGGGCCCAATTTCTTGCAAGGTTGCTTCAGCCTGATATTTTTTGTAGACAGCCAGACTTTCTGGCCAACCTTAAGGGAGCAGGGGGTACGGTGTCGGTCCGAATTTTTTTTTGCAACAAGTGAGGCTTGTTTTAAAGATGAATGTACTTTCTTCCAGACAACTCTGAGATCCCTGGCAGTGGAACGGATCTCCTGAATACCAACGGACTGGAGTGAATACAAAGAGTTAGATCTGGGGTGGAAACCATAATTGCAAAAGAACGGAGAGGTTTTCGTGGATGAGTGACAGGAGTTGTTACAGGCAAATTCTGCCCAGGGCAACAAGGAGGACCAGTTATCATGGAACTCCGATATGTAGCATCGCAAGAACTTCTCCAAGGACTGGTTAACCCTTTCAGTCTGCCCATTTGACTGAGGGTGGTATGCAGATGATAAACTGACCTTGATTCCCAGGAGGGTACAGAATGATCTCCAGAACTGCGCTATGAACTGGGAACCCCGATCGGAGACGATGTCTGTAGGGAGTCCATGGAGGCGGAAAATGTGTTGAATGAACAAGACTGCCAAATCTCGAGCAGTAGGAAGCCTAGTGAGTGGAATGAAATGCGCCATCTTGCTGAACCGGTCTACCACGACCCAAATGGTATTGTGTCCCGCAGAGGGTGGCAGATCGACTATAAAGTCCATGGACAGATGTGTCCAAGGTTTACCAGGGGCGGCCAACGGAACTAACTGACCTACCGGGCGAGTCCTGGGAACTTTGTTCCTGGCACAAACTTCACAGGACCGGACGTGACTCTTGACGTCAGCAGACAGAGACGGCCACCATACAGTACGGGAAAGGATTTCCAGTGTTTTGTAGACTCCAGGATGCCCAGCAGTCCGACTGTTGTGTGCCTCAGCAAGGACTGTCTTCCTTAGATGAACTGGGACAAATAAACATCCTGCCGGAGTGTTATCAGGAGCCAACCTCTGGAACCTTTGTAAGGTACAGCTCAAATCTTGAGTTAATCCGGCATGAATCATAGACACAGGAACAATAGGCTCTGGGCAGGTGACCGGAGCATGATGTGCCAGGAAACTTCTAGACAGGGCGTCCGCTTGAATATTTTTGGAACCAGGACGATAGGTGATAATAAAGTTGAACCGAGTGAAGAACAGCGACCACCGAGCCTGTCGGGGGTTCAGACGTTTGGCTGACTGTATATACTGTAAGTTTTTATGATCCGTTATAACGGAGATCTGGTGTGCAGCGCCTTCCAACCAGTGCCGCCATTCCTCAAAGGCCCATTTAATTGCCAGCAATTCTCGGTTTCCCACGTCATAGTTGGTTTCCGCTGATGAGAACTGACGGGAAAAAAAGGCACATGGATGTAAGCGGTGGGTCTGGGGGTCTTTTTGTGACAAGACGGCCCCAGCACCGACGTCAGACGCATCTACCTCAAGAACAAACGGTACCCTAGGATCCGGATGTCTGAGAACCTGAGCAGACACAAAAGCTTTCTTCAGGGTTTTGAATGCATTTATTGCCTGTTGTGACCAAACAGTTGGATCACCTCCTTTGCGGGTCAAGGTGACGATAGGAGCCACGATATCAGCAAAGCCGCCAATAAACCTCCTGTAGTAATTGGCGAATCCCAGGAATCTCTGGACCGCCTTGAGGTTATTCGGTTGTATCCAATCCAGAATTGCTTGGACCTTGGTTGGGTCCATGGAGAAACCTTCTGAGGAGATTAGATAACCGAGGAAGGATACCTTCTGGACCTCGAACTCGCATTTCTCGAGTTTAGCGTAGAGGTGATGTTCCCGTAATTTCTGTAGGATTTGTCTGACATGACCCTGGTGCACAGACAACGATTTTGAATATATGAGGATGTCATCTAAGTAAACAACAACAAAGTGTCCCAGGAACTCACGTAACACCTCATTAATCAAGTCCTGAAATACGGCAGGAGCATTACTAAGGCCAAACGGCATGACCAGGTATTCGTAATGGCCCGAGAGCGTGTTGAAAGCAGTCTTCCACTCATCACCTGCTCTAATACGTATGAGATTATAGGCCCCACGAAGATCAATTTTTGTGAAGATAGTGGCTCCTCTTAATTGATCAAAAAGAACGGAGATGAGGGGAAGGGGGTAGGTGTTCTTAACCGTAATAAGGTTCAGCCCTCGATAATCGATACAGGGTCTGAGTCCACCGTCCTTCTTGGGTACAAAGAAACACCCCGCTCCTACTGGGGACTTGGATGGCCTGATGAAGCCCTTCTCCAAGTTTTCGTCAATATACTCCTGCATGGATTTGGTCTCTGGCACAGTCGAAATTGCGATGCGGTGGTAGTGTGTCAGCAGCCTTTTTGGAGAAAACATCCCAGTAGTCATGATACTGAGAAGGGAGCTGCTCCGGAATAGACTGAATAATACGTAGAGGTAGTGTCAAGCAAGACTGTGTACAATGGGGGCTCCACTGGACAATTTCTCCTTTTGCCCAATCCATGACGGGGTTATGGCAAGATAGCCAAGGGTGGCCCAGAATTAAAGGAACCGAAGGACATTCGATAAGACGTAAGACTATGGATTCCGAATGGAGAGCGCCAATGTTCAACTGTAATGGTGGGGTCTCCCAAGTAATCTTGCCGCCTGGCAACGGACTACCATCTAAGCCACATACCGTAATGGCAGATTGGAGTTTAATCCGCGGAATCCCAGCAGAGCGGGCAAACTCGATGTCAAGGAAGTTGCCAGCAGCTCCACTGTCAATGAAGGCTGATAGTTTCGTAGAACGAGCACTGAACGTGAGCTGTGCAGGGACCAATAGTGCATTTTTCTGGGAGACAATTTGCAGACCTAAGTGAACTCTCCCCTCGTTCCTTAGGCATGCTCTTTTCCCGACTTGTTTGGGCAAGAACGGGAGAAGTGGCCTCTTGCGCCACAATATAAACATAAGCCTTGTGACCGTCTCCTGTCTCTCTCCTCAGAGGAAAGACGGTATGCTCCCAATTGCATTGGTTCCTCACCATCCTGGGAGATAGGAACGAAGGCGGATGGAGGTGATGACGTTTCCTTTTCAGTTTTCCGCTCTTTATATCTCCTGTCAATTTTAATGGAGAGGTGCATCAGATCCTCCAGAGAGCTAGGAGACGGGTATTGCACCAGCGAATCTTTAATCTGTTCAGATAGGCCGACACGGAACTGACTACGTAAGGCAGGGTCGTTCCATCCACTGTCAGGTGACCATCTACGGAATTCCGTGCAGTATTCTTCTGCCGACCGTCTGCCTTGTTTCAAGGACCGTAGGTGAGCTTCCGCGGAGGCCACTCGATCCGGGTCATCATACAGTAAACCCAATGCCTCAAAGAAGGAGTCTACGGACTGCATGGCCGGACTGGTCTGTGGCAAAGAAAACGCCCAGGACTGAGGGTCACCCTGTAGAAGGGAAATAATAATCCCAACTCGTTGCTGCTCTGAACCGGAGGAGCGGGGTCTCATCCGAAAATAGAGCTTGCAGCTCTCCCTGAAGTTCCGAAACAAGGTTCTATTTCCGGAGAACCGATCCGGTAAATTCATTTTGGGCTCACAGATGGGATCTGGAGGAGATTGTGAAGCTTTTGTGGCTTCTTCTTGAACAGACATACGCTCAGCCAATCCCTGCATCATCTGATACAAAGACTCAACATGGCCTGCTAGGGTTTGTGCCGGAGACAGTGTGGATCCACTTGCATCCATCCTAATCTTGTCTCCGTGAGTGGGCCGGTTATAATGTTAGGAACCCCCTCCAGCCGGCACAACACAACCCGGAGTCTACTCTGCCAGTCAGGTGTTCACTGGAGCCCCTGATGGTGGGGACAGACTGGGCTGCAGACTGACAGAGGGTCGTGAAGTGTGTACCGGCTGGGGAGAACCCAGGCAAGAAGAGTCAGGTCCACGCAGGGGTCAAAGGCCGGCAGCAGGTAACAGTAATGATGAACAAGCTGAGGTCAGAGGTCACAGGCAAAGTAGCAGAACGGGTAAACAAGCCAAGGATCAGGGTCACAGGAAACACAAGCAAAGTCCAATACGAAGCCAAGGGTCATACACGGTAAGTCAAACGTAGATACAGGATACAGGAACTGGAACAAGCAGGTCAGCAGACTGGAGCACAGAAGCTATAACCGGCAATGAGGCAGCAGACCTCATTGCCTTAAATACCCAGCTGAACCAATCACAGGTAAAACACACTCCTGCAGGTTAATAGAGCAGTCACTAATAGAGCCAATCAGGGCTTGCCCCTGGCCTGCACAGTTGCAGGCTAATGCCTGTAATTGCCTCCTATAATCTGCCCATATTAATTAGCCCACAGGCTGTAGAACGCTGCGCCCGGCTCCCTCCTATTGCCGGGACGCAGCTCTGAAGCGTCTGCTGGTTGCCCCGGCAACGGCCGGGTTATGGCCGGAAATGACGTCCCGGTCGCCATGGCGACGGCCGGGACGCGGGTGAGTGAGTCGCGGCGGCTGGGCACCGCCGCGGCTCGTAACAGATGGCTGATAATGTTGCATTATATCAGAGGCTCTGCAGTCTAGAAGACGAGGGTAGGTGGACTTGTCTATGGACATACTGTTCTCTGCAGTTTGTAGCTCTTGTACAGTTCTTCTCTGAACATCTTGTACAGTTCTTCTCTCTACCTCTTGTACAGTTCTTCTCTCCACGTCATGATCAATTCTCCTCTCCACATCTTGTGCAGATCTTCACTCCACCTCTTGTACAGTTCTTCTCTCCAGCTCTTAAATAGTTTTTCTCCCAAGCTCTTGTATAGTTCTTCTGTCCACCTCCTGAACAGGTCTTCTCTCCACCTCTTGAACAGTTCTTCTTCCTAACTCTTGTACAGTTCTTCTCTCCACCTCTTGTACAGTTCTTCTTCCTACCTCTTGTAGAGTTCATCTCTCCACCTCTTGTACAGTTCTTCTCTCCACCTCCTGTACAGTTCTTCTCTCTACCTCTTGTACAGTTCTTCTCTCCACGTCATGATCAATTCTTCTCTCCACCTCTTGTACAGTTCTTCTCTCCACCACTTGTACAGTTCTTCTCTCTACCTCTTGTACAGTTCCTCTTGTACAGTTCTTCTCTCCACGTCATGATCAATTCTTCTCTCCACTTCTTGTACAGTTCTTCTCTCCACCTCTTGTACAATTCTTCTCTCCACATCTTGTGCAGATCTTCTCTCCACCTCTTGTACAGTTCTTCTCTCCACTTCTTGTACAGTTCTTCTCTCCACCTCTTGTACAGTTCTTCTCTCCACATCCTGTACAGTTCTTCTCTCTACCTCTTGTACAGTTCTTCTCTCCACGTCATGATCATTTCTTCTCTCCACATCTTGTGCAGTTCTTCTCTCCACCTCTTGTACAGTTCTTCTCTCCAGCTCTTATACAGTTTTTCTCCCAAGCTCTTATATAGTTCTTTTGTCCACCTCCCGAACAGGTCTTCTCTCCACCTCTTGTACAGTTCTTCTACCTACCTCTTGTACAGTTCTTCTCTCCACCTCTTGTACAGTTCTTCTTTCTACCTCTTATACAGTTCTTCTCTCCACCTCTTGTACAGTTCTTCTCTCCACCTCTTGTACAGTTCTTCTTCCTACCTATTGTACAGTTCTACTCTCCACCTCTTGTACAGTTCTTCTTCCTACCTCTTGTAGAGTTCTTCTCTTCACCTCTTGTACAGTTCTTCTTCCTACCTCTTGTACATTTCTTCTCTCCACCTCTTGTACAGTTCTTCTCCCAAGCTCTTGTACAGTTCTTCTCCCAAGCTGTTGTACAGTTCTTCTCTCCACCTTTTGTACAGATCTTCTCTCCACCTCTTGTACAGTTCTTCTCTCCACCTCTTGTACAGTTCTTCTCTCCACCTCTTGTACAGTTCTTCTCTCCACGTCTTGTACAGGTCTTCTCTCCACATCTGGTGCAGTTATTCTCTCCACATCTTGTACAGTTCTTCTCTCTACCTCTTGTACAGTTCTTCTCTCCACCTCTTGTACAGTTCTTCTCTCCACCTCTTGTACAGTTCTTCTCCCCACGTCTTGTACAGTTGAACATTTATGTGTTGTTTTACAGACAATACATCTGTAATGTTTATATAGAGCATCCTATTTACATCTCAAAGAAGCTAGAAATAGCTGCTTAAATCAGGACACCACTGAGACGTGAAGCCCTTGCCAATAACAATTATAGGGACTTATTGCCACTAATCCTCTTCTCTCCACCTCTTGTACAGTTCTTCTCCCAAGCTCTTGTACAGTTCTTCTTCCTACCTCTTGTACAGTTCTTCTCTCCACGTCATGATCAATTCTTCTCTCCACCTCTTGTACAGTTCTTCTCCCAAGCTCTTGTACAGTTCTTCTCCCAAGCTCTTGTACAGTTCTTCTCTCCACCTCTTGTACAGATATTCTCTCCACCTCTTGTACAGTTCTTCTCTCCACCTCTTGTACAGTTCTTCTCTTCATCTCTTGTACAGTTCTTCTTCCTACCTCTTGTAGAGTTCTTCTCTCCATCTCTTGTACAGTTCTTCTTCCTACCTCTTGTACAGTTCTTCTCTCCACGTCATGATCAATTCTTCTCTCCACCTCTTGTACAGTTCTTCTCCCAAGCTCCTGTACAGTTCTTCTCCCAAGCTCTTGTACAGTTCTTCTCTCCACCTCTTGTACAGATCTTCTCTCCACCTCTTGTACAGTTCTTCTCTCCACCTCTTGTACAGTTCTTCTCTCCACCTCTTGTACAGTTCTTCTCTCCACGTCTTGTACAGTTCTTCTCTCCACATCTGGTGCAGTTATTCTCTCCACATCTTGTACAGTTCTTCTCTCTACCTCTTGTACAGTTCTTCTCTCCACCTCTTCTACAGTTCTTCTCTCCACCTCTTGTACAGTTCTTCTCCCCACGTCTTGTAGAGTTGAACATTTATGTGTTGTTTTACAGACAATACATCTGTAATGTTTATATAGAGCATCCTATTTACATCTCAAAGAAGCTAGAAATAGCTGCTTAAATCAGGACACCACTGAGACGTGAAGCCCTTGCCAATAACAATTATAGGGACTTATTGCCACTAATCCTCTTCTCTCCACCTCTTGTACAGTTCTTCTCCCAAGCTCTTGTACAGTTCTTCTTCCTACCTCTTGTACAGTTCTTCTCTCCACGTCATGATCAATTCTTCTCTCCACCTCTTGTACAGTTCTTCTCCCAAGCTCTTGTACAGTTCTTCTCCCAAGCTCTTGTACAGTTCTTCTCTCCACCTCTTGTACAGTTCTTCTCTCCACCTCTTGTACAGATCTTCTCTCCACCTCTTGTACAGTTCTTCTCTCCACCTCTTGTACAGTTCTTCTCTCCACGTCTTGTACAGTAATTCTCTCCACATCTGGTGCAGTTATTCTCTCCACATCTTGTACAGTTCTTCTCTCTACCTCTTGTACAGTTTTTCTCTCCACCTCTTGTACAGTTCTTCTCTCCACATCTGGTGCAGTTATTCTCTCCACATCTTGTACAGTTCTTCTCTCTACCTCTTGTACAGTTCTTCTCTCCACCTCTTCTACAGTTCTTCTCTCCACCTCTTGTACAGTTCTTCTCCCCACGTCTTGTAGAGTTGACATTTATGTGTTGTTTTACAGACAATACATCTGTAATGTTTATATAGAGCATCCTATTTACATCTCAAAGAAGCTAGAAATGGCTGCTTAAATCAGGACACCACTGAGACGTGAAGCCCTTGCCAATAACAATTATAGGGACTTATTGCCACTAATCCTCTTCTCTCCACCTCTTGTACAGTTCTTCTCCCAAGCTCTTGTACAGTTCTTCTTCCTACCTCTTGTACAGTTCTTCTCTCCACGTCATGATCAATTCTTCTCTCCACCTCTTGTACAGTTCTTCTCCCAAGCTCTTGTACAGTTCTTCTCCCAAGCTCTTGTACAGTTCTTCTCTCCACCTCTTGTACAGTTCTTCTCTCCACCTCTTGTACAGTTCTTCTCTCCACCTCTTGTACAGTTCTTCTCTCCACCTCTTGTACAGTTCTTCTCTCCACGTCTTGTACAGTTCTTCTCTCCACATCTGGTGCAGTTATTCTCTCCACATCTTGTACAGTTCTTCTCTCTACCTCTTGTACAGTTTTTCTCTCCACCTCTTGTACAGTTCTTCTCTCCACATCTGGTTCAGTTATTCTCTCCACATCTTGTACAGTTCTTCTCTCTACCTCTTGTACAGTTCTTCTCTCCACCTCTTCTATAGTTCTTCTCTCCACCTCTTGTACAGTTCTTCTCCCCACGTCTTGTAGAGTTGAACATTTATGTGTTGTTTTACAGACAATACATCTGTAATGTTTATATAGAGCATCCTATTTACATCTCAAAGAAGCTAGAAATAGCTGCTTAAATCAGGACACCACTGAGACGTGAAGCCCTTGCCAATAACAATTATAGGGACTTATTGCCACTAATCCTCTTCTCTCCACCTCTTGTACAGTTCTTCTCCCAAGCTCTTGTACAGTTCTTCTCCCAAGCTCTTGTACAGTTCTTCTCTCCACGTCTTGTACAGTTCTTCTCTCCACATCTGGTGCAGTTATTCTCTCCACATCTTGTACAGTTCTTCTCTCTACCTCTTGTACAGTTTTTCTCTCCACCTCTTGTACAGTTCTTCTCTCCACATCTGGTTCAGTTATTCTCTCCACATCTTGTACAGTTCTTCTCTCTACCTCTTGTACAGTTCTTCTCTCCACCTCTTCTATAGTTCTTCTCTCCACCTCTTGTACAGTTCTTCTCCCCACGTCTTGTAGAGTTGAACATTTATGTGTTGTTTTACAGACAATACATCTGTAATGTTTATATAGAGCATCCTATTTACATCTCAAAGAAGCTAGAAATAGCTGCTTAAATCAGGACACCACTGAGACGTGAAGCCCTTGCCAATAACAATTATAGGGACTTATTGCCACTAATCCTCTTCTCTCCACCTCTTGTACAGTTCTTCTCCCAAGCTCTTGTACAGTTCTTCTCCCAAGCTCTTGTACAGTTCTTCTCTCCACGTCTTGTACAGTTCTTCTCTCCACATCTGGTGCAGTTATTCTCTCCACATCTTGTACAGTTCTTCTCTCTACCTCTTGTACAGTTTTTCTCTCCACCTCTTGTACAGTTCTTCTCTCCACATCTGGTTCAGTTATTCTCTCCACATCTTGTACAGTTCTTCTCTCTACCTCTTGTACAGTTCTTCTCTCCACCTCTTCTATAGTTCTTCTCTCCACCTCTTGTACAGTTCTTCTCCCCACGTCTTGTAGAGTTGAACATTTATGTGTTGTTTTACAGACAATACATCTGTAATGTTTATATAGAGCATCCTATTTACATCTCAAAGAAGCTAGAAATAGCTGCTTAAATCAGGACACCACTGAGACGTGAAGCCCTTGCCAATAACAATTATAGGGACTTATTGCCACTAATCCTCTTCTCTCCACCTCTTGTACAGTTCTTCTCCCAAGCTCTTGTACAGTTCTTCTCCCAAGCTCTTGTACAGTTCTTCTCTCCACCTCTTGTACAGTTCTCCTTTCACCTCTTGTACAGTTCTTCTCTCCACGTCTTGTACAGTTCTTCTCTCCACATCTGGTGCAGTTATTCTCTCCACATCTTGTACAGTTCTTCTCTCTACCTCTTGTACAGTTCTTCTCTCCACCTCTTGTACAGTTCTTCTCTCCACCTCTTGTACAGTTCTTCTCTCCACCTCTTGTACAGTTCTTCTCTCCACCTCTTGTACAGTTCTTCTCTCCACATCTGGTGCAGTTATTCTCTCCACATCTTGTACAGTTCTTCTCTCTACCTCTTGTACAGTTCTTCTCTCCACCTCTTGTACAGTTCTTCTCTCTACCTCTTGTACAGTTCTTCTCTCCACCTCTTGTACAGTTCTTCTCTCTACCTCTTGTACAGTTCTTCTCTCCACCTCTTGTACAGTTCTTCTCCCCACGTCTTGTACAGTTGAACATTTATGTGTTGTTTTACAGACAATACATCTGTAATGTTTATATAGAGCATCCTATTTACATCTCAAAGAAGCTAGAAATAGCTGTTTAAATCAGGACACCACTGAGACGTGAAGCCCTTGCCAATAACAATTATAGGGACTTATTGCCACTAATCCTCTTCTCTCCACCTCTTGTACAGTTCTTCTCCCAAGCTCTTGTACAGTTCTTCTTCCTACCTCTTGAACAGTTCTTCTCTCCACGTCATGATCAATTCTCTCCACCTCTTGTACAGTTCTTCTCTCCACCTCTTCTACAGTTCTTCTCCCCACGTCTTGAACAGTTGAACATTTATGTGTTGTTTTACAGACAATACATCTGTAATGTTTATATAGAGCATCCTATTTACATCTCAAAGAAGCAAGAAATAGCTGCTTAAATCAGGACACCACTGAGACGTGAAGCCCTTGCCAATAACAATTATAGGGACTTATTGCCACTAATCCTCTTCTCTCCACCTCTTGTACAGTTCTTCTCCCAAGCTCTTGTACAGTTCTTCTTCCTACCTCTTGAACAGTTCTTCTCTCCACGTCATGATCAATTCTTCTCTCCACCTCTTGTACAGTTCTTCTCTCCACCTCTTGTACAGTTCTTCTCCCCACGTCTTGAACAGTTGAACATTTTTGTGTTGTTTTACAGACAATACATCTGTAATGTTTATATAGAGCATCCTATTTACATCTCAAAGAAGCAAGAAATAGCTGCTTAAATCAGGACACCACTGAGACGTGAAGCCCTTGCCAATAACAATTATAGGGACTTATTGCCACTAATCCTGTTAATCCAGGTGCAAGTGCAGGAAAATAATAATTTCAAGAAGCAACATTTGGGGCTACATGGAATATAGGAAACAGGGGAGATTATTCTCCTAAGGCCACGGTCTGCCCAGTAGCTAGAAACAAATGAAACAGTCACTGGCAGAGCAGGATTTAGGGAAAGGATATAAATAAATGATGATGATGATATTAACATCCCAGGCGAGGGAACAGAATTGCAGAGGGTAACAAATGTGCCGTCGGAAGCTGTCAGTGAGCACTTGCCGGGTGTCCAGACATTTTATCCATCCCCGTGGAATATGGAGGTGCCATAAACGTGCCTAGTGACTGTCAGTGCCCCTAATACATAGCCTTATCAGTGATATTCTTCTGTCATGCCAGACATGGGTACAGCGAGGTATATAATTCAGCCTTCATGTGTGTGTGTAGTAAGCTCGTTTTTACCTGACAATCTAACATACTAATCATCATCATCATCATTTATATAGCGCCACTAATTCCGCAGCGCTGTACAGAGAACTCATTCACATCACTCACATCAGTCCCTGTCCCCATTCTAGCTTACAGTCTAAATTCCCTAACACACACACAGAGACAGACACACAGACACTGGGGTCAATTTTGTTAGCAGCCAATTAACCTACCAGTATGTTTTTGGAGTGTGGGAGGAAACCGGAGCACCTGGAGGAAACCCAGCAAACACGAGGAGAACATACAAACTCCTCACAGATAAGGCCATGGTCGGGAATTGAACTCATGATCCCAGTGCTGTAAGGCAGAAGTGCTAACCACGAGCCACCGTGCTGCCCTTACATACAACACAATAATACTGCTAATATTAATACATAAGTCATCTGTACCCAGCACTGAGCATAATATATATATAATATCATGTCTGAACTACAGCAATAACATAGTAATAAAGTAATAAAAAGTAAGTTTTTTGACCCATTGAATTAGGAAACTTGTCTGTGGTGCTGGATGGATTTTCTAGGTGAGAAGATTCTAACAACTGATGGGAAAGTGTTGCTATAATGAAGAATTCTCTGAGCATTAGTGGAATTTTTCCTGAACAATGCTCCATAACACTCCAACCCTCAGACTCTGCATCCTGTTTCTGTGGCCTGTGCTAATGGCTTGTGTCGTTGTGGTCACGGCACAGAGGTGGCGGCAGGAAGGAAGACTGGCGTGGTCTTTTAGATTTGAATGTTTTCCAAGAAAGTAAATCTGGAAATAAAAACACTGTGGAAACCGCAGACATCAAATGATAATCACTGATAGTCATATATAACCTGCAAACCGGTGTCCTGTGTTCATCTGCTACAATATATCCTGTACACCTGAATCCTAGAAGCGCAGAGAATATTTCTCATCCTTGAAAAACACTGTGCATTGAGTGAAACGCGTAGGGTTCAGCTGTATAACTGTTTTCTCACCATATAACACACTTAGAGTGAACTGGAAACCGTGGGGATATAACACACTCTGGAGTCTTCCAACACTTGTGTTAGATAAAGACGGTTTTACATGTTTTTAACTGGCTTTTACTTTGTAAGTGCAAGAGTATCGCTGGTAATTGTTGCTAGATATGGACGGTAATGCCCGAGGATTATGGTTTTATTTTTCTGAGAAACTAGTGACCTGAAGAACGGTTCCTGCAGAACTGGGTCCAGAGTGTGATCCTTTGGAGACATTTTGAGAAACAAAGGAAAGAATAAGAATACAGAAGAGCATTGATCAGAGAGGTGCTGGAACTTCTGTATTCTCACAAGGGGGAAGCACTTGCGGTTATGGGATGGGAATTTTCATACATTTGTAAGTCTGGGACTTTCTGTTCACCATTTCTTTGTAAACTGAAATCATGAATTTTAATGTTTGATTCTGTGCTGAGCAACCAGGACATATATTTTGTGGGTAAAATCCTCAGCACCTGTACAGCTGAATCCTGCATTTCTCTGCTGCAATCCATCCTTAATAAATTAACAGACTCTAGGCCTGATCCATCAAGTCAGTACTCTGAGCGCAACCTGCGCTCAGTATTATACGCACTCCTGAATTCATCAAGGCGCGGATCTTAAGATGTACGTGCCCTATGGAATTCGGGTGCAGGGCTGCAGTGATCTACTACAGAGGATACCTGTCAGCTCCTGCAGAGCCAGCATCATTATAGCCTCCGTCCTATCAGCTGACGTTAGACTAACCCCAGAACTGGTGCAAGAGATACTGGGACACCAATAGTTCAGGTGCTGGGGGAGGCTGGAGAGGGACAACACAGATAGCCATGTTCTACAAGGGGCTATAGAATGATGACACGGGTAGCTGGGTTGGGGATGGAGAGGCTGGAATGAGATATTAACAGCCGGGCTCTACATACACAGCACACAGCATTCTAACCTCTCTATATGATACAGGCATGAGACAAGATTTAAGATGAAATTTCTGAGTTATGCTAATCCACCATTCCAGACATGATGAGTTGGGGGTATACGGGTGGGGGGTAGAGGATTTGGGTGTATACAGGTGGGAGGGGGTAGAGGAGTTGGGTGTATACAGGTGGGGGGGTAGAGGAGTTGGGTGTATACAGGTCAGAGGGGGTAGAGAAGTTGGGTGTATACAGGTGGGGAGGTAGAGGAGTTGGGTGTATACAGGTGGGAGGGGGTAGAGGAGTTGGGTGTATACAGGTGGGAGGTAGAGGAGTTGGGTGTATACAGATGGGAGGGGGTTAAGGAGTTGGGTGTATACAGATGGGAGGGGGTAAAGGATTTGGGTGTATACAGGTGGGAGAGGGTAAAGGAGTTGGGTGTATACAGATGGGAGGGGGTAAAGGATTTGGGTGTATACAGGTGGGAGGGGTAAAGGAGTTGGGTGTATACAGGTGGAGGGGGTAAAGGATTTGGGTGTATACAGGTGGGAAGGGGTAAAGGAGTTGGGTGTATACAGGTGGGAGGGGGTAGAGGAGTTGGGTGTATACAGATGGGAGGGGGTAAAGGATTTGGGTGTATACAGGTGGGAAGGGGTAAAGGAGTTGGGTGTATACAGGTCAGAGGGTGTAGAGAAGTTGGGTGTATACAGGTGGGAGGGGGTAGAGGAGTTGGGTGTATACAGGTGGGAGGGGGTAGAGGAGTTGGGTGTATACAGGTGGGAGGGGGTAGAGGAGTTGGGTGTATACAGGTGGGAGGGGGTAGAGGAGTTGGGTGTATACAGGTGGGAGGGGGTAGAGGATTTGGGTGTATACAGGTGGGAGGGGGTAGAGGAGTTGGGTGTATACAGGTGGAGGGGGTAAAGGAGTTGGGTGTATACAGGTGGGAAGGGGTAAAGGAGTTGGGTGTATACAGGTGGAGGGGGTAGAGGAGTTGGGTGTATACAGGTGGAGGGGGTAAAGGAGTTGGGTGTATACAGGTGGGAAGGGGTAAAGGAGTTGGGTGTATACAGGTGGGAAGGGGTAAAGGAGTTGGGTGTATACAGGTGGGAAGGGGTAAAGGAGTTGGGTGTATACAGGTGGGAGAGGGTAAAGGAGTTGGGTGTATACAGATGGGAGGGGGTTAAGGAGTTGGGTGTATACAGGTGGGAAGGGGTAAAGGAGTTGGGTGTATACAGGTGGGAGGGGGTAGAGGAGTTGGGTGTATACAGGTGGGAGGGGGTAGAGGAGTTGGGTGTATACAGGTGGGAGGGGGTAAAGGAGTTGGGTGTATACAGGTGGGAGGGGGTAGAGGAGTTGGGTGTATACAGGTGGGAGGGGGTAGAGGAGTTGGGTGTATACAGGTGGGAAGGGGTAAAGGAGTTGGGTGTATACAGGTGGGAGGGGGTAGAGGAGTTGGGTGTATACAGGTGGGAGGGGGTAGAGGAGTTGGGTGTATACAGGTGGGAGGGGGTAGAGGAGTTGGGTGTATACAGGTGGGAGGGGGTAAAGGATTTGGGTGTATACAGGTGGGAGGGGGTAGAGGAGTTGGGTGTATACAGGTGGGAGGGGGTAGAGGAGTTGGGTGTATACAGGTGGGAGGGGGTAGAGGAGTTGGGTGTATACAGGTGGGAGGGGGTAGAGGAGTTGGGTGTATACAGGTGGGAGGGGGTAGAGGAGTTGGGTGTATACAGGTGGGGAGGTAGAGGAGTTGGGTGTATACAGGTGGGAGGGGGTAAAGGAGTTGGGTGTATACAGGTGGAGGGGGTAAAGGAGTTGGGTGTATACAGGTGGGAAGGGGTAAAGGAGTTGGGTGTATACAGGTGGGAAGGGGTAAAGGAGTTGGGTGTATACAGGTGGGAAGGGGTAAAGGAGTTGGGTGTATACAGGTGGAGGGGGTAAAGGAGTTGGGTGTATACAGGTGGGAAGGGGTAAAGGAGTTGGGTGTATACAGGTGGGATGGGGTAAAGGAGTTGGGTGTATACAGGTGGGAAGGGGTAAAGGAGTTGGGTGTATACAGGTGGGGAGGGGTAAAGGAGTTGGGTGTATACAGGTGGGAAGGGGTAAAGGAGTTGGGTGTATACAGGTGGGAAGGGGTAAAGGAGTTGGGTGTATACAGGTGGAGGGGGTAAAGGAGTTGGGTGTATACAGGTGGGAAGGGGTAAAGGAGTTGGGTGTATACAGGTGGGAAGGGGTAAAGGAGTTGGGTGTATACAGGTGGGAAGGGGTAAAGGAGTTGGGTGTATACAGGTGGGGAGGGGGTAGAGGAGTTGGGTGTATACAGGTGGGAGGGGGTAGAGGAGTTGGGTGTATACAGGTGGGAGGGGGTAGAGGAGTTGGGTGTATACAGGTGGGAGGGGGTAGAGGAGTTGGGTGTATACAGGTGGGAGGGGGTAAAGGAGTTGGGTGTATACAGGTGGGAGAGGGTAAAGGAGTTGGGTGTATACAGATGGGAGGGGGTTAAGGAGTTGGGTGTATACAGGTGGGAAGGGGTAAAGGAGTTGGGTGTATACAGGTGGGAGGGGGTAGAGGAGTTGGGTGTATACAGGTGGGAGGGGGTAGAGGAGTTGGGTGTATACAGGTGGGAGGGGGTAAAGGAGTTGGGTGTATACAGGTGGGAGGGGGTAGAGGAGTTGGGTGTATACAGGTGGGAGGGGGTAGAGGAGTTGGGTGTATACAGGTGGGAAGGGGTAAAGGAGTTGGGTGTATACAGGTGGGAGGGGGTAGAGGAGTTGGGTGTATACAGGTGGGAGGGGGTAGAGGAGTTGGGTGTATACAGGTGGGAGGGGGTAGAGGAGTTGGGTGTATACAGGTGGGAGGGGGTAAAGGATTTGGGTGTATACATGTGGGAGGGGGTAGAGGAGTTGGGTGTATACAGGTGGGAGGGGGTAGAGGAGTTGGGTGTATACAGGTGGGAGGGGGTAGAGGAGTTGGGTGTATACAGGTGGGAGGGGGTAGAGGAGTTGGGTGTATACAGGTGGGAGGGGGTAGAGGAGTTGGGTGTATACAGGCGGGGAGGTAGAGGAGTTGGGTGTATACAGGTGGGAGGGGGTAAAGGAGTTGGGTGTATACAGGTGGAGGGGGTAAAGGAGTTGGGTGTATACAGGTGGGAAGGGGTAAAGGAGTTGGGTGTATACAGGTGGGAAGGGGTAAAGGAGTTGGGTGTATACAGGTGGGAAGGGGTAAAGGAGTTGGGTGTATACAGGTGGGGGGGTAGAGGAGTTGGGTGTATACAGGTGGAGGGGGTAGAGGAGTTGGGTGTATACAGGTGGAGGGGGTAAAGGAGTTGGGTGTATACAGGTGGAGGGGGTAAAGGAGTTGGGTGTATACAGGTGGAGGGGGTAAAGGATTTGGGTGTATACAGGTGGGAGAGGGTAAAGGAGTTGGGTGTATACAGGTGGGAGAGAGTAAAGGAGTTGGGTGTATACAGGTGGGAGGGGGTAGAGGAGTTGGGTGTATACAGGTCAGAGGGGGTAGAGAAGTTGGGTGTATACAGGTGGGGAGGTAGAGAAGTTGGGTGTATACAGGTGGGGAGGTAGAGGAGTTGGGTGTATACAGATGGGAGGGGGTTAAGGAGTTGGGTGTATACAGGTGGAGGGGGTAAAGGATTTGGGTGTATACAGGTGGAGGGGGTAAAGGAGTTGGGTGTATACAGGTGGGAGGGGGTAAAGGAGTTGGGTGTATACAGGTGGGGAGGTAGAGGAGTTGGGTGTATACAGGTGGGAGGGGGTAGAGGAGTTGGGTGTATACAGGTGGGAGGGGGTAGAGGATTTGGGTGTATACAGGTGGGAGGGGGTAGAGGAGTTGGGTGTATACAGGTGGGAGGGGGTAGAGGAGTTGGGTGTATACAGGTGGGGAGGTAGAGGAGTTGGGTGTATACAGGTGGGGAGGTAGAGGAGTTGGGTGTATACAGGTGGGAGGGGGTAGAGGAGTTGGGTGTATACAGGTGGGAGGGGGTAGAGGAGTTGGGTGTATACAGGTGGGGAGGTAGAGGAGTTGGGTGTATACAGGTGGGGAGGTAGAGGAGTTGGGTGTATACAGGTGGGAGGGGGTAGAGGAGTTGGGTGTATACAGGTGGGGGGGTAAAGGAGTTGGGTGTATACAGGTGGGGGGGTAGAGGATTTGGGTGTATACAGGTGGGAGGGGGTAGAGGAGTTGGGTGTATACAGGTGGGGAGGTAGAGGAGTTGGGTGTATACAGGTGGGAGGGGGTAGAGGAGTTGGGTGTATACAGGTGGGGGGTAGAGGAGTTGGGTGTATACAGGTGGGGAGGTAGAGGAGTTGGGTGTATACAGGTGGAGGGGGTAGAGGAGTTGGGTGTATACAGGTGGAGGGGGTAGAGGAGTTGGGTGTATACAGGTGGGGAGGTAGAGGAGTTGGGTGTATACAGGTGGGAGGGGGTAGAGGAGTTGGGTGTATACAGGTGGGAGGGGGTAGAGGAGTTGTGTTTATACAGGTGGGAGGTGAATACCGGGGGTGCGTTAGACTCCACATCTCCCCGTTTAGTTGCGCAAATATCAGTCAGCTGCACCCACAAGAGTTATTATTGTGACAATATGGGGAACACATTGTTATTGGGAAGGTCGCAGTCTGTAGACTGTAGTGTGATGACAGGTTAGCCATGTACAAGCAGGGTCAGACCCCTTGACCTGTGTGTACGAGGTTTCTGAGGCTCTGTGTGGTTTATATGTGGATCTGACATCACAACCCTGTCCAGTAATATAAAGGAGGTAAATTATACTCCAAGTAACCTCCCGTCCATCCTGTTAAGTGGCTGGAGCAGGTGTCTAATATTCCAGACATTCTCTGGGATACACATAAGTAACGTAGACACACCGTGTCTCTATATAATAGTATTATACAGCTCTGGAAGACTTTCTCAGCATTCAAGCAGTGATGAGTCAGTATAATATGGAAGGACTATAGGATGGGGGGGGGGGGCACAATGACATTGATAACAGGTGAGGGCAATATTAATGGGGGTTATAGCAAGTATTAGTTCTTCTTAATGACTTTCAAGCGTTCTCTAAAAACCCACCTCTTCAGACAAGCTTATAATATTCCTCAACCACCCTCTTAACCTCACTACACTACCCTATTACCACCTGTTATACAACTACCCCTTGACCAACATTGTTGTGTGACAGGATAATTTAGCTTATGAGTCACTTTTACCTTTGCAGCCTGGCTGGGCCGACTGCTATTGTAGACTTAACCTCATGTGTCATTCTCCCATTGTCCCATAGATTGTAAGCTTGGGAGCAGCCTTCTCACCTCTCTGTCTGTTTTACCCAGTTTGTTTATTAGTTTATTATGTTTGTCCCCAATTGTAAAGCGCTACGGAATATGTTGGCGCTATATAAATAAATTATGATGATGATGATGACTGCTGCAAGGAAACTAAGGGTAATAAACTGCAGACGGGCAGCGCCAAAATAGTTTTGTGACATCATTTTACGAGAAGCGCATGTAAACTAGTTGTGTCTGCATGTCGTGCTGAGCGGATTGGGGAGGGGGGGTGCGCTGATAACAAAATACGGGTGACGTGCACTTCTGAGTCTGAATTTATACCCAGAAGCAATAATAAGATTTGGTTTTGAGGGAGGAGACATTTAAATGAGACGCCGTGGGCGGCGATGGAGCGTTTACAGAGACGTTGCCCTGGTTTGGGGGGATCTTCATTCTCCCAGTAAAGGATCTTATTTCCACACATCCTCTGGCAGAGGTCACGACTATTCAGCGGGATGACTTAGCACTTTCCGAGCGCACTTACGTAAAACACATTTCTATAGATGCAACAAAACCAATGAAGAATACGATAGTGACGCATGAAATAAAGACCGCCGTGGTGTCCCCTCACTCCCAGGATTTATAGAACATAAAGATGAGTGTGAACTCAGATGTGATTTAGGAAAAAATGGAAAATGAGTGGAGTTGTGATCTACGAAGTATCACGTCTATTGTTTCCACTGTGCGTCTTTTTCTCAACCCCACAAACGTAGGAAGCCGGTCATTTTACAGGGGTCGTTCCTAATGGCGGAATGTGGGCCTGGCCCCTGCCATGTGTGAGGTGGGCACTCCATGAAATGCTCGCAGTTCCGCAGGATCTCCTGCACTCTACACTAGGAGTGGATGGAAGCAGTTTGGGCCCTCCTGGAGTCTGCTCACCCACAACAAAGACTGGCTTCATCATACATGTAACGCTCTGTTAGTAAAGGCGGGAATAGACGGTGAAACACGTGGATTGAACCTTGCGGTGCCTATCTGTCTACGTGCTCTGTGTTTTACAACCCTCGCTGCGCGCTCTATCTGGCTGTGCGGCGTTGTGTAACCGTGTTGGTACTAAATAAGGAATGAGGAGTTTCCATAACAAAGCCGGTCACATGATCCATCAGACAGCCGTCAGACAGGGCTACAAGTCTGAACTAGGAGGCCTGCTGCATCCACTGGAAGTTACATGCTGCCTCCTGCATCACCAGGCGGTGTTAACCCCTGGCTGGCCGTACTATGTCATCTTATTACATCAGGGCTACTCTCACTTCATTTTCTGTGTTTATGGAGAGATTTCACTACCAGTCTATGTGCAGCAGAGATTACAGCCCCCTCCCCATTACATTGCTGGGGAGGAGAGATCTCTCACTGCCGACTAACATTCAGTGTCAGGACAAACTGCTCCCAGCACCTATCATCAGTACCAAGAGGCACAGATCAGGCTGACGCATCTGACATTCCTGGAGTGCACATTACACTGCCAATAAATACATATATATATATATATATCTTATTGTATCTATATATATTGTGCCTTTGTGTATGTATGTATATATATATCTATACACACATACTTTGGATACATTGTATCACACATATATAGATATCTATATACATTATACATAATTGTCTTGAGATACTTTGTATCACACAGTAACTGCACTGAGCATCACACACACACATTGGATACATTGTATCACACAGTAACTGCTCAAACTGGACAGAGGTCCTGATAATTGCCCCTCACCCCAGTGACCTCTATTGATCTGCCAGTGAGCTGGACGTGACTGTGGGGGGAGGGGGCATCCCCAATGACTAAATTATAGAGGGGAGGTACAACAAGTGTGAGATGAGTAAAGGGAAAGTCATGTAGAGCACGTACACCGGGGGAGGGGGCAGCTGTCTAAGAAGTGACGGTGGCTGTTTCCTCTGTCGAAGGGGAGGGGGGGGCAGGGCCATCTTTTCCATTGGGCACGATGGACAGGTGCCCGGGTACCCCACGGGCAAGGGGGCCCCATATGCCGGGCTCATAAGTAGAATAAATAATCCTGCAAAAGAAAAACCTGCAAAAAAAACCTTCAAGGGTCACTGAGCAAGTACATCTATCTATCTCTATCTCTATATATCTATATCTGTATCTCTATACATCTATATGTGTATATATATATATATATATATATATATATATATATGTATATGTATATGTAGGGGCCCCGGTGTCCAGGGGCCCATAATGTTGTTAAGATGGCCCTGGGGGGGGGGGCTCTATAATTACACTGTCTCCCAGAATAGTACATGGGGGGAGGGGTTACTATTATTAGTGCATAATGGGGGCTCTATAATTACACTGTCTCCTGGGATAGTACATGGGGGAGGGGGGCTCCTGTTATTAGTGAATAATGAGGGGAGGGGGCTCTATAATTATACTGTCTCCCAGAATAGTACTTTGGGGGAGGGGGTTACTTTTATTAGTGCATAGTGGGGGGGGGCTCTATAATTACACTAACTCCCAGAATAGTACATGGGGGGAGGTGGTTACTATTATTAGTACATAATGGGGGGGCTCTATAATTACACTGTCTCCTGGGATAGTACATGGGGGGAGCGGGTTACTATTATTAGTGCATAGTGGGGGGGGGATCTATAATTACACTGTCTCCTGGGATAGTACATGGGGGGAGCGGGTTACTATTATTAGTGCATAGTGGGGGGGGGATCTATAATTACACTGACTCCTGGGATAGTACATGGGGGGAGGGGTTACTATTATTAGTGCATAGTGGGGGCTCTATAATTACACTGACTCCTGGGATAGTACATGGGGGGGGGGTTACTATTATTAGTGCATAGTGGGGGGAGGCTCTATAATTACACTGTCTCCTGGGATAGTACATGGGGGGAGGGGGTTACTTTTATTAGTGCATAGTGGGGGGGGGGGGGGGCTCTATAATTACACTGACTCCCAGAATAGTACATGGGGGGAGGGGGTTACTTTTATTAGTGCATAGTGGGGGGGGGCTCTATAATTACACTGACTCCCAGAATAGTACATGGGGGAGGGGGTTACTTTTATTAGTGCATAGTGGGGGGGGGGGGCTCTATAATTACAATATCTCCCAGGTTCTGGGGGGGGAATATAATTACCCCCTGTCCCAGGTTATTAGTGGGGACTGTAATTACACTCCTGGGTCATGATCAGTGGAGGGCTGGGATGGGGGGCAGGGGGGCATCAGACCCATGATGGGCTACCTTGGAATGAGTCATTGGGCCACCTGCAGTTTTTTCCTTTAAAATGTTCCTAATAGGTTGCTGGGTCGAGTTTTGCCCTCCCCTGGTTATGATGTGGGGGGAGTAGGGCTATAAATACACCATTTCTCAGGTTAGTGATGAGGTGGGGGTGGGGGCACTATAAGAAGACAACAGATCTATAATCTCCTTTGCCATGATGACCTGGATACAGTGTTACCAGGGCAGTGGTATCACTTACACCAGAGCTGGCAGCCGCATTCACCAACGTACTGACTAATAACAGTGCCCAGTGATGGTGAGAATACACCCTCTGTATTACTGCCTATATCTGTATCCAGGTGGGAGAATATAGAGGTGCAGTCTGTACCCCTGATGCTGAGCTTACATTGTGTGTCCGACACTGGCCCCCGCCTGACAGGAGATCGGGGACACAATGTAACTTCTACTTCCTGTGATGTCACACTGCACAGACATCTCTAATGCTCGGGATCCCCCAGGGTGCACTGACATCATGAAGAAACATACAGTTGGGTCCTGACAGTGTTCTGTATTTTAGAGAGGGGGCAGCCTGTGTATATTATTATTAGATAAGGAGAGTGACTGAGAGGAACAGAATACACATCAATCCTGGTGTATTTTCTTTATTTCTAATCTGATAATCGCTTTATGTCCAGAGCCTGGAATTTTTCCACAAACGTCCAGGATCTAATTCCTGATCGGAATCACAAGGTTTGTTGGTGCGTTAACACTGTGTGCGCTGCCTGATGAGCGAAGATCTGAGTGTTCCCCCAAGGAGACTGGAGACCGTCCAGAGTCCTGGAGGTCCCACCACATCCCCTCCATCTGTGGCCCCTGAATGCCCACTGGGCCCACATCTGCTAGTAGTTACTAGGGGCAGTTATTACTTCCATTCTTTATTATTCATAGTAATAAAGGGACACAGGGGCCACGTCTGGTCCCTGCGGCTGTTTCCTCTCCTCTGGAAGGAATAGGGATCAGTTTAGGAAACGAGACCTTTACGTTGATTAAGTCGCTGGCACAACAGGGCCGGAAGGAATCTTTCATCACATGAGGAATGTCTGACCGTGACGCTGGGGATACATGAATATTAATATCTGACTGGAGCTAAAACCTCATTCCTGGGAAAACATACCGGACATTTTTATAATATTCTATAATAGTCATTGGTCATTCTGCATATCCGCTTTTATTGGCGTGGATGGAAGTTTACGGCTGCGGTCTTTGCCGAAAAAACATGAAATATTGTCAATGGACTCCAAATGAAGAGGCCACATAATCCTGAATATATTTATTTGTCTCTAGGATAAACTAATGCACATTATAGCTGGATACACACTACAGAAAATTTCTCCCAATGCGATTTCCTTAACAATTTTACCAATGTCTGAAAAATAAAAGTCCCGATCAGCAGCCGATTCATGTGAACACGCTAAACGCATTTTACACAATTACCCTCAGAGGTGAAATAAAGACTCATTGAAATATCAAAAGTCTTAAAGGGGCAGGTACAAAAACATGGTGCAAATCCAGGGACAATTCCCTTCAGTGACTCACAGTACTAGTATCATGGCAGCCACACATTGTGTCCACCTGGAGTATAACTACAGCCAAACGTGATAGACAACCCACAATGTGTCCTGTGTACAACCAGACGTCATATACAACCTACAATGTGTCCTGTGTACAACCAGACGTCATATACAACCTACAATGTGTCCTGTGTACAACCAGACGTCATATACAACCTACAATATGTCCTGTGTACAACCAGACGTCATATACAACCTACAATGTGTCCTGTGTACAACCAGACGTCATATACAACCTACAATGTGTCCTGTGTACAACCAGACGTCATATACAACCTACAATGTGTCCTGTGTACAACCAGACGTCATATACAACCTACAATGTGTCCTGTGTACAACCAGACGTCATATACAACCTACAATGTGTCCTGTGTACAAGCAGACGTCATATACAACCCACAATGTGTCCTGTGTACAACCAGACGTCATATACAACCTACAATGTGTCCTGTGTACAACCAGACGTCATATACAACCTACAATGTGTCCTGTGTACAACCAGACGTCATATACAATCTACAATGTGTCCTGTGTACAACCAGACGTCATATACAACCTACAATATGTCCTGTGTACAACCAGACGTCATATACAATCTACAATGTGTCCTGTGTACAACCAGACGTCATATACAATCTACAATGTGTCCTGTGTACAACCAGACGTTATATACAACCCACAATGTGTCCTGTGTACAACCAGACGTGATAGACAACCTACAATGTGTCCTGTGTACAACCAGACGTGATAGACAACCTACAATGTGTCCTGTGTACAACCAGACGTTATATACAACCTACAATGTGTCCTGTGTACAACCAGACGTCATATACAACCTACAATGTGTCCTGTATACAACCAGACGTCATATACAACCTACAATGTGTCCTGTGTACAACCAGACATCATATACAACCTACAATGTGTCCTGTGTACAACCAGACGTCATATACAACCTACAATGTGTCCTGTGTACAACCAGACATGATATACAACCTACAATGTGTCCTGTGTACAACCAGACGTCATATACAACCTACAATGTGTCCTGTGTACAACCAGACGTCATATACAACCTACAATGTGTCCTGTGTACAACCAGACATGATAGACAACCTACAATGTGTCCTGTGTACAACCAGACGTCATATACAACCTACAATGTGTCCTGTGTACAACCAGACGTCATATACAACCTACAATGTGTCCTGTGTACAACCAGACATCATATACAACCTACAATGTGTCCTGTGTGCAACCAGACATGATAGACAACCTACAATGTGTCCTGTGTACAACCAGACGTCATATACAACCTACAATGTGTCCTGTGTACAACCAGACGTCATATACAACCTACAATGTGTCCTGTGTACAACCAGACGTTATATACAACCTACAATGTGTCCTGTGTACAACCAGACGTCATATACAACCTACAATGTGTCCTGTGTACAACCAGACATCATATACAACCTACAATGTGTCCTGTGTACAACCAGACGTCATATACAACCCACAATGTGTCCTGTGTACAACCAAACGTCATATACAATACAACCCACAATGTGCCATGTGTACAACCAGACGTCATATACAACCTACAATGTGTCCTGTGTACAACCAGACATCATATACAACCTACAATGTGTCCTGTGTACAACCAGACGTCATATACAACCTACAATGTGTCCTGTGTACAACCAGACGTCATATACAACCTACAATGTGTCCTGTGTACAACCAGACGTCATATACAACCTACAATGTGTCCTGTGTACAACCAGACGTTATATACAAAATACAATATGTCCTGTGTACAACCAGACGTGATAGACAACCTACAATGTGTCCTGTGTACAACCAGACGTGATAGACAACCTACAATGTGTCCTGTGTACAACCAGACGTTATATACAACCTACAATGTGTCCTGTGTACAACCAGACGTCATATACAACCTACAATGTGTCCTGTATACAACCAGACGTCATATACAACCTACAATGTGTCCTGTGTACAACCAGACATCATATACAACCTACAATGTGTCCTGTGTACAACCAGACGTCATATACAACCTACAATGTGTCCTGTGTACAACCAGACATGATATACAACCTACAATGTGTCCTGTGTACAACCAGACGTCATATACAACCTACAATGTGTCCTGTGTACAACCAGACGTCATATACAACCTACAATGTGTCCTGTGTACAACCAGACATGATAGACAACCTACAATGTGTCCTGTGTACAACCAGACGTCATATACAACCTACAATGTGTCCTGTGTACAACCAGACGTCATATACAACCTACAATGTGTCCTGTGTACAACCAGACATCATATACAACCTACAATGTGTCCTGTGTGCAACCAGACATGATAGACAACCTACAATGTGTCCTGTGTACAACCAGACGTCATATACAACCTACAATGTGTCCTGTGTACAACCAGACGTCATATACAACCTACAATGTGTCCTGTGTACAACCAGATGTTATATACAACCTACAATGTGTCCTGTGTACAACCAGACGTCATATACAACCTACAATGTGTCCTGTGTACAACCAGACATCATATACAACCTACAATGTGTCCTGTGTACAACCAGACGTCATATACAACCCACAATGTGTCCTGTGTACAACCAAACGTCATATACAATACAACCCACAATGTGCCATGTGTACAACCAGACGTCATATACAACCTACAATGTGTCCTGTGTACAACCAGACATCATATACAACCTACAATGTGTCCTGTGTACAACCAGACGTCATATACAACCTACAATGTGTCCTGTGTACAACCAGACGTCATATACAACCTACAATGTGTCCTGTGTACAACCAGACGTCATATACAACCTACAATGTGTCCTGTGTACAACCAGACGTTATATACAAAATACAATATGTCCTGTGTACAACCAGATGTGATAGACAACCCACAATGTGTCCTGTGTACAACCAGATGTGATAAACAACCCACAATGTGTCCTGTGTACAACCAGACGTGATAGACAACTTATAATGTGTCCTGTGTACAACCAGACGTCATATACAATCTACAATGTGTCCTCTGTACAACCAGACGTCATATACAATCTACAATGTGTCCTCTGTACAACCAGACGTCATATACAATCTACAATGTGTCCTCTGTACAACCAGACGTCATATACAACCTACAATGTGTCCTGTGTACAACCAGACGTGATATACAACCTACAATGTGTCCTGTGTACAACCAGACGTCATATACAACCTACAATGTGTCCTGTGTACAACCAGACGTGATAGACAACTTATAATGTGTCCTGTGTACAACCAGACGTCATATACAATACAACCCACAATGTGTCTTGTGTACAACCAGACGTCATATACAACCTACAATGTGTCCTGTGTACAACCAGACGTCATATACAACCTACAATATGTCCTGTGTACAACCAGACGTGATAGACAACCTACAATGTGTCCTGTGTACAACCAGACGTTATATACAACCTACAATGTGTCCTGTGTACAACCAGACGTTATATACAACCTACAATGTGTCCTGTGTACAACCAGACGTCATATACAACCTACAATGTGTCCTGTGTACAACCAGACGTGATAGACAACCCACAATGTGTCCTGTGTACAACCAGACGTCATATACAACCTACAATGTGTCCTGTGTACAACCAGACGTCATATACAACCTACAATGTGTCCTGTGTACAACCAGACGTCATATACAACCTACAATGTGTCCTGTGTACAACCAGACGTCATATACAACCTACAATGTGTCCTGTGTACAACCAGACGTCATATACAACCTACAATGTGTCCTGTGTACAACCAGACGTGATAAACAACCTACAATGTGTCCTGTGTACAACCAGACGTCATATACAACCCACAATGTGTCTTGTGTACAACCAGACGTCATATACAACCCACAATGTGTCTTGTGTACAACCAGACGCAATAGACAACCTATGATGTGTCCATATTGTATGTAGAACTAGAACCCTTAGACAACCTATGAGAAGTTTAGATGAGAAGAGGACAAGGTTAGTAACTTATGGGACCTCTGAACCTCCTGGTGATATCACCTTTATCTGTCTGGATTTAGTCCATTGAAAATTAGACCATGGTGACATACGTCCCTGAGAACAATATGTTTTGTATTTAAACATATTGTTGTATTTTGTTGCGCAAGACGACAGCTCTACCACATGAGCACAAAAGCCTATTTCAGGCTTTTCATCCTACACTGCCCACTATATTGAACTCTGTCCAACTACTTAGAACATTGACTAATCCCCTCAATCCCTCCGTTCATTAATATTTGGAAGAGCTTTGTGTTGTGAATGTAGTACGAGCTATATGTGTGTGAACCAGGCCTCTGGGAGGAGAAACAAAGGACATATACAGACGAGTGACCCTGAGCACAACCAGCTGGAGACATACAATGAGGTATTGTCTGGGTAAGCAGACCACTAACTTATAGAGCTATAAATATCAGCTTTATTGTTCAACCTGCAGAAGAAATTCTAAAACTGGACTCTACCTATACTGCCCCCGACAGTTCCAGCTATACTAATACCAACCTCCACTCTTACCATACACAGGAGACACTCAATGTGATTCCACAGAATGAGATCCCTGTGACTCCCGTTCTTTGCTGCTTCTAACAAGAGCACAACTGCAAGTTATTGTCTGACAACAGCAAAAGTTACAGAAAGTGCAACATCTCCAAACATATTGCTTCATTTGCCTAATGATACTAAGCAATAAAACAACACACAATGTAGCATTGTCCAGACTGCCCGAGGAAAGGGAAGTGGACTCCCAGAGAAACCTGGGCAAGTTAGGGGCATGGAACATAAAATATATTCTCAGTGATGTCACTGGCTCCTGGTGACTGGATAGGCTTCACTGTCAGTGATGTCACAGGCTCCTAGTGACTGCATAGGCTGCATTCTCAGTGATGTCACTGGTTCCTAGTGACTGGATAGGCTGCGCTTTCAGTGATGTCACTGGCTCCTAGTCCCTGGATAGGCTGCATTCACAGTGATGTCACTGGTTCCTAGTGAATGGATAGGCTGCACTCTCAGTGATGTCACTGCTCCTAGTGTGTGGATAGGCTGCACTCTCAGTGATGTCACTGGCTTCTAGTGAATGGATAGGCTGCACTCTCAGTGATGTCACTGCTCCTAGTGTGTGGATAGGCTGCACTCTCAGTGATGTCACTGCTCCTAGTGTGTGGATAGGCTGCACTCTCAGTGATGTCACTGCTCCTAGTGTGTGGATAGGCTGCACTCTCAGTGATGTCACTGCTCCTAGTGTGTGGATAGGCTGCACTCTCAGTGATGTCACTGGTTCCTAGTGTGTGGATAGGCTGCACTCTCAGTGATGTCACTGCTCCTAGTGTGTAGATAGGCTGCACTCTCAGTGATGTCACTGGTTCCTAGTGACTGGATAGGCTGCACTCTCAGTGATGTCACTGCTCCTAGTGTGTGGATAGGCTGCACTCTCAGTGATGTCACTGCTCCTAGTGTGTGGATAGGCTGCACTCTCAGTGATGTCACTGGTTCCTAGTGTGTGGATAGGCTGCACTCTCAGTGATGTCACTGCTCCTAGTGTGTAGATAGGCTGCACTCTCAGTGATGTCACTGGCTTCTAGTGAATGGATAGGCTGCACTCTTAGTGATGTCACTGCTCCTAGTGACTGGATAGGCTGCACTCTCAGTGATGTCACTGCTCCTAGTGTGTGGATAGGCTGCACTCTCAGTGATGTCACTGGTTCCTAGTGTGTGGATAGGCTGCACTCTTAGTGATGTCACTGCTCCTAGTGTGTAGATAGGCTGCACTCTCAGTGATGTCACTGGCTTCTAGTGAATGGATAGGCTGCATTCCCATGACAGTGTAGGAAAATCACTTATACTATAAATAGACCTCGCGGCTGAGCTAAATTAATTGCGTATCGGTGCTTGTACACCGTACAAACTGTTTCTGCGGCATCTGTCATTTTTTTATATTTTTTTAACCAAACCTGGAAGAATCTTTTCTTCCAGGTTCCAGGTTGTGTTTGATGGTATACAGAAGATTGTCAGCGTTGTGTCCGCCTTTCGGGATCATTCCTATATCCTGCAACAATCAGTGCCTTTCCATACATTTAAAGAAGGGAAATTTCCACATTGTCGGCTGCTGGGTAAGTTTGTACTAAAAATGTAAATAACATAACATTTGTCTTTATAATACTCCCCCTTATTTAAAGTCAGTATTATCATTATACTAAACACAAACATTTTGCAATTTTCTGAGAAGCTTAAAACAAAGGGCTTCATTTATCAAAGGGTAGAAGCCCTATTGGCCAAGGGGGTGGGGGGTAGTTAGATATAATACAACTTTTTATATTATACTGTCTCTTCTTTATATATACATATATATATATATAACACATTTGTTTAAGAAAAAAGCTTTTATATTATTACATTTTTACGTACTAACAATGGGGCTGAGTCTGCACCTCCTCACATGCGCCAGGCTCCCAATAATACTCAAAGCACCAGTAATCGTTATTCATCTGGATATTTGGTCATGGTGATAACATAACAGTAAAGTAAGTAATAATTTAATATTAAATGATATGGTTATTTGGGGGGGGGGTTTAAGTGAACTTTTCTCTGCACTAACCTTTGTGATGGTAAATCTGTGATGAGCTCACTTAAGTAGTTGTTATACGAAATATTGTAATTTTATATCTTCAAACAAAATTTCCGATGTGTTCAGTGAAATTCTTGTTAAATCCCAAATATTGTAAATTCCTTGATAAATATTATGACTTAAAAAAATGTTGTTATCTATTTTTACGAGTGATATGTGCGCAGACAGGTGCTTCTAAACAATCCATGTAACTCTATATAGGATGCATCTCAAAGGGCTGTGGTTAATTCACGTCTATACGCCCTTACTGTACGTTATACATGAGCGCCCCTGGTCCACCTCTGCAAGCAAAACTATAGGATATTCAAAAAACAGACGCTTAATGTTTACACGCAGAGTGCGACGGAATAAGCGCGAGTTTTACCTGGCGCAAACAGACGTACGTTCCAGTGTGTGCAACAACTGCCGCACGTACTGATACACAAATTAGCTGGTTCCAGCTGCGCAGAGAGAGAGCAATAATTAAAATGATTGATGTGGACGGTGATTGAGTTACATATTTACTAAGTAGACCAACAGATCCTTAATACCTGGAGTGCAATAAGTATGAGCCAAAAGGCTGGAACTAAAAGATACAACAATGATAACTGACATGGAGCAAGTTGATATGTAATTATACTGAGCACGTTAGTATATGGACTGGCTGTCCCAGCACATTGCGGTCATCATGTTACAGACTATCCCTGTCCAGGATATCCTGGAGGGTTGATCCAAGGGGTAGGTGCAGGGGGGGGTTATGTCATCATGTTACAGACTATCCCTGTCCAGGATATCCCGGAGGGTTGATCCAAGGGGTAGGTGCAGGGGGGGTTATGTCATCATGTTACAGACTATCCTTGTCCAGGATATACCGGAGGGTTGATCCAAGGGGTAGGTGCAGGGGGGATTATGTCATCATGTTACAGACTATCCCTGTCCAGGATATCCCGGAGGGTTGATCCAAGGGGTAGGTGCAGGGGGGGGTTATGTCATCATGTTACAGACTATCCCTGTCCAGGATATCCCGGAGGGTTGATCCAAGGGGTAGGTGCAGGGGGGGTTATGTCATCATGTTACAGACTATCCCTGTCCAGGATATCCCGGAGGGTTGATCCAAGGGGTAGGTGCAGGGGGGGGGGTTATGTCATCATGTTACAGACTATCCCTGTCCAGGATATCCCAGAGGGTTGATCCAAGGGGTAGGTACAGGGGGGGTTATGTCATCATGTTACAGACTATCCCTGTCCAGGATATACCGGAGGGTTGATCCAAGGGGTAGGTGCAGGGGGGGTTATGTCATCATGTTACAGACTATCCCTGTCCAGGATATCCCGGAGGGTTGATCCAAGGGGTAGGTGCAGGGGGGGGTTATGTCATCATGTTACAGACTATCCCTGTCCAGGATATCCCAGAGGGTTGATCCAAGGGGTAGGTGCAGGGGGGGGTTATGTCATCATGTTACAGACTATCCCTGTCCAGGATATCCCGGATGGTTGATCCAAGGGGTAGGTGCAGGGGGGGGTTATGTCATCATGTTACAGACTATCCCTGTCCAGGATATCCCGGAGGGTTGATCCAAGGGGTAGGTGCAGGGGGGGGTTATGTCATCATGTTACAGACTATCCCTGTCCAGGATATCCCGGAGGGTTGATCCAAGGGGTAGGTGCAGGGGGGGTTATGTCATCATGTTACAGACTATCCCTGTCCAGGATATCCCAGAGGGTTGATCCAAGGGGTAGGTGCAGGGGGGGGGGTTATGTCATCATGTTACAGACTATCCCTGTCCAGGATATCCCGGAGGGTTGATCCAAGGGGTAGGTGCAGGGGGGGGTTATGTCATCATGTTACAGACTATCCCTGTCCAGGATATCCCGGAGGGTTGATCCAAGGGGTAGGTGCAGGGGGGGGTTATGTCATCATGTTACAAACTATCCCTGTCCAGGATATCCCAGAGGGTTGATCCAAGGGGTAGGTGCAGGGGGGGGTTATGTCATCATGGTCCTGCCCCCACAACCCATGGCGCTTCCATTGTACCTGATATTAATCTTTCTTCATGCCGATCAGATGGGAAGTTGGATCGGACTGAATGTCTTCTATGCAGATATAATATGAGACACTATTACTGACATTGGTTACAGGAGAATGTATAAAACTACATTCTATCAGTACAGTTACATAGAGGACAGTTTATCATTTCAGCTTCTGTCTGAGCTCAGTATCGTGGAAACAAAAGGTTATCAGTAAGAACATCGAAAGGGAATAGCGAGAAGTACAATTATATCGAGAATGCAGATCGGTCAGTAAGACAACCATGTGGGGGGGAATTGTTTTATATTTGTTTAAAAAAAGTAGAGTTCTTCTTTAACGTTACTTTCTTATCCACCAGTCAGACAAAACACAATATAGACAATAAAATTGCTTGGGTGTGTCTGGTAATATCGGCATGTTTGGAAATGTTGAGATATATGTGGGAACGTCGTATAATATCTGGGAATGTTAGGGATATCTAGGAATGATGGGTGATGTCTAGAAATGTCAGGAAGTCTGGGAATGTTGGGTATGTCTAGGATTGACAAGATATTTGGGAATGTTTGAGATGTCCAGGAATGTCAAGATGTCTGGGAATGTTTGGTATGTCTGGGAATGTTTGAGATGTCCAGGAATGTCAAGATGTCTGGGAATGTTTGGTATGTCTGGGAATGTTGGGGGCTCTATTGGGAATGTTGTTGATGTCTACTAATGTCCGGAGATGTCTGGGAAGGTTTGGTATGTCTGGGAATGTTGGGGGCTCTATTGGGAATGTTGTTGATGTCTACTAATGTCCGGAGATGTCAGGGAATGTTAGAAATCTCTGTTAATTCTTGTAATGTCGGTGGATGCCTATGAATGTTAGGATGTCTGGAAATGTTAGGGAATGTCTGGGAATGTTGGGGATATTGGGGATATCTAGGAATGATTGGTGATGTCTAGATCTTCAGAAGGTCTGGGAATGTTGGCGATGTCTGGGAATGTTGGGGATATCTAGGAATGATTGGTGATGTCTAGATCTTCAGAAGGTCTGGGAATGTCCAGGAATGTCAACATGTCTGGGAATGATGGGGGCTCTTTTGGGTATGTTGGTGATGTCTACTAATGTCCGGATATGTCTGGGAATGTTAGAAATCTCTGTTAATGCTCGTAATGTCGGTAGATGCCTATGAATGTTAGGATGTCTGGGAATATTAGGAATCTCTGTTAAATTTCATAATGTCAGTGGATGTCTGGGAATGTTGGGGATGTCTATGAATGTTAGGATGTCTGGAAATGTTGGGAATATCTAGGAATGATGGGTGATGTCTAGATCTTAAGAAGGTCTGGGAATATTGAGAATGTCTAGGATTTTTGAGATATCTGGGAATGTTTAGGATGTCTGGGAATGCTGGGAGAAATGTGTGAATGTTTAGGACTCTCTAGAAATGTCAGGAAGTGTGGGAATTTTGGGGATGTCTAGCAATGTTGAGATGTCTAGTAATGCTGGGGAGGTCTGGGAATGTAGGAAACTTTATTGGGAATGTTCGATATGTCTGGGAATGTTGGGGGCACAACTGGGAATGTTAGTGATGTCTAGTAATATCCGGAGATGCTGGAAAATGTTGGAAATGTCTAGTAATGCTGGGAAATCTGAGAATGTCTGGGATTGTTGAGATGTTGGGGACTGTTGGAGATGTCTGTGAATGTTGAGGGCTCTATTGGAAATGTTGGTGATGTCTAGCAATGTCCAGAGATTTCTGGGGAAGTTAGAAATGACTGTAAATGCTTGTAATGTCAGTGGATGTCTGGAAATGTTGGGGATGTCTGGAAATGTTGGGAATGTCTGGGAATGTTGGGGATGTATGGAAATGTTGAGGATGTCTGGAAATGTTGGGAATGTCTGGGAATGTTGGGGGAAGTCTGACAATGTTGGGGGTGTCTAGGAATGTTGGCAGATTTCTGGGAATGTTGGGGGTATGTTTCAGAATGTTGGGGGATATTTGTGAATTACTGCAAGTGTGCAGTTAATTACATTGTTTATATACATTTTATATGTAATATCTTGTACTATGTATTGTACTATTTGTATCATTTAAATACAATAATCTGAAAGCAAAGTATATAAAAACCATAAGAAGCTAAATGTTCCTGGATGAAAGAGATGTCCCATATTACCCCAATATCACATTGCCCCAACTACCAATAATATACAGCATGCGGCCCAGCACGCCTGTAAATGTGGCCCAGAAG
Organism: Mixophyes australis; assembly: GCA_036250195.1. Classification (NCBI taxonomy): domain Eukaryota; kingdom Metazoa; phylum Chordata; class Amphibia; order Anura; family Limnodynastidae; genus Mixophyes; species Mixophyes australis. The sequence goes on along the minus strand of JAVHZZ010000011.1, from coordinate 103,648,142 downwards.
GAGTTTTGGTTGTGGCAAGGGGGCAGCACTGTTAATGGAAAAAAAAATCTTGCAAAAAAAGAAAAGAAAATACTTACCTTGCGGTCACGCGGTCACGTCAGCTGGTACTCCGGCTCCCTCCCTTGTCTCCTCCTCCGTGCGGTGCTCGCAGTGAATGTCGGGCGTGATATCATCACGCCCAACATCCATTGCGGAGCGGAGCACAGAGGAGACACCCGCGTGAGAAGAACAATCAGCAGCACAGAATTGGAGAAGAGAAGAGGACAGGAGAACAAGCCGATTAAAAGGTAAATTAAGGGGGATTTTTTTTATTATTTCAAGGGACGCTGACCAGTGAATAAAAGTCACCTGGTCCTGGAGCATCATGGACCTTATCTCCCTGCTACATACTTCTACTTGTAATACTAATGGGGCATTATATATTATTCTCTTTGGCCCATTATAAGTTGTTATCCCTTAACTAACATAGTGGTGTAATTATCAAAACAGGTCACAATTTGGGGTCACAGTGGTGTATATGTCAGGTACTGCAGGCCTGGTCAGGGCACCCTGGTATACAATGCCTGGCTTAAATGATATTGCATAGAAACAATACAAAAAGTGATTATAGTATAATAACTAGAGAGGATTTTTTGAACAGGGCGATTGAAAGGTAAGTATAGGGGGATTTGAAAAAAAAGTGATATATATATATGTGTTTTCTATGGTTTTTTGGATGATCAGCTATCGTTATTATTAGTGTATCTTATGTGCGGCCCAAACCAACTCGTCGTCTTCCAATGTGGCCCAGGGAAGCTAAAAGGTTGGACACCCCTGGTATACAGTCATCACATTATAGTAGGGGAAGAGATAACCAACCCCAGAACGAGGCTCCCAGCCCAGGTATACACACATTCACCAGTGTAAAATCCCCTTTCGATTGTACAGGTGCATCTAGACTTCCACCGAGGGATATTGCGGAGTGTCATGTGAAAGGTTGCATTAATTTGCTAATTTGCACTAGTTGTGTAATCCGGCGCTAATCATTTTTTAATGTATAGGAGGCCACCTTTCACCCTTTGATACATAATGTGCCATGTTGAGGTGTTGGTATCACAGCTGACCAAGACCAGGCGGAGGTACTACTGTGAGCATTGCCCATCTCCGGCGATGCACTCACTAGTCTGTTTGGCAGTTCATGTGCTCATTACTTCAGACGCCCGGCTCAGGAGACACAGAAGGGAAGTAGCATGATGGAAAATTCATGTGTGTAACCTACGTGCTGAACGTGGAAGGTAGGAGGGAGCCAGCACTGTGCCGTATGGCACTAAGCTCACTGTCCAGGAGCACTCTGGGCTCTATTAATCATCATAATTGTTATCTTGGGGAAAAGTGGCATTTTTTATAGCCACAAACAAAATGTATTATTGTTGCAAACTGCCATTTGTATTTATCAGCTTTGCTCAGCTGCCGCGGGTCACATATGGCTCTGGGGCCCCCGCCCTTCTCTACCGCGTATACCCGGGGACCTGGAATTAGGTTTCCAACTCCACTAGTAAAGAAAAAAAAAATGAAACTTTTATATAGAAAAACACATAGTAGACATATAAAACTCAGTTTATATCTACCCCCCCCCCCCCCATCCAGAAAAGATCTATTAATTTCAAAATCTTGCAAACTGAGATAAATTCTGGAATAAAGAGTTGTTTTCAGTTCCTGCCAGACAGAGGCGGTCGCTGTGTGTTCATTGTTGTAACTGGTGCAGAGCGATCCAGCAGCAGCCATTGGGTTAAGCAGCCTCTCACGTAGCTCACGGAGCTCTATAAGCCCAGACGCTGCTGATGCAGGAGAATGTGCCCAGCCTGAGCCCCCGTCTCCTGTCTGTCCCCTCCGGCAATGAGTGACAGCTGGAGAGACCCAGAGCATCGGAGGAGGTTTAAGTAATAACCACCAGTTATAACAGGGTAGTCTCTGCTTTACCTGCACAGATCATGTAATACTGGAGACTGGGAAATGAAAAGTTCCAGCTAAGTCTTCATCCTCTCTCTATCCACCCTTTCTCCATCCACCCTCTCTCCATCCACCCTCTCTCCATCCATCCTTTCTCCAACCACCTTTTCTCCATCCACCCTTGTTTCAAACTACAACCTGATGGTCTGAATAGTCTTCAACCCTGAGATTATATGTTACATTTATCTAAGTGTCCTGAGTGTGAGCACACGTGGATGTTCACAATGTGACTCTGGAGTAACTATACTTGTCTTGTATAACCTGGATCCTACCACTTGACACTGTCTCCCCTGCTGTCCTCTCCTTGGGCGGTCAGTCCTTTACACACGTGGCACACACATCCTTTTATCTCCTAACTGTGCCTCCAGCATTGTTTCCTCTAGAACATGTAGGTTTAACACACTTTCTCACCTTCCACTCCCTCCTTGACCCCTTATAGTCGGCTTCCGCCCTCTACTCTCCACCGGGATTGCCCTCACCAAGATGACTAACGATCTACTCTAAGCTATGTTGAAGGGACACCTCTTCCTGCTCTTGACCCCTCTGCTGCTTTTTTTTGACACAGTTGACCATCCTCTCCTGCTTGACACCCTTCACTCCCTCCACCTTTACTGCACTGTCCTTTTTTGTTTTCGCTCCCACCTTTCTAATCAATCCTTCAGTATCTTCTTCAGGTGTCTTCTCCCCTCCTCTCCCTTTATCTGTTGGGGTCCCCCAAAGCTCTGTTCTTGGCCAAGTTCAACATATCCAAAACCGTGCTTATCGTCTTTTTGCCCCAATATCACATTTCCTTCTCCTGTCTCCCTTAAAGTTGTGTAAGAAACTTACCTAGTCGACGCTCCTGCTCCCGCACTGTCAGCCACGCGGTTACTGCCCTTCCTGTGCGGTCATGTGACCACAAGCAGGGAATTTAAACTTCCTTTTTCCTGCCAGCCCTTGCTCCTGTGTTTTCCTCCCTTGTACCAGACCTGGGCTTTATTCCCACACTATGCCTCCAGACAATCCCTGTGTACTGTGTGTTCTAGATCCGTGTACCAGACCTTGGCCTTGTATCCTGACTACACATCCAGACAGTCCCTTTGTACACATTTCCCTATGGATGCAATCTCGGGGTCATCATTGACTACGCTCCCCACATATACTCCCTGGCCCAATGCTGTCATCGCCACGTTGCCAAGATTCGCCCTTTCCTCTCCCTGGAAGCCAACAAGAACATAGTCCATGCTCTTGTCATCTTCCACCTTGATTATTGCAATCTCCTCCTCTCTGGTCTGTTACATATTTGTCCCCTCTGCAATTTGCCCTGAATGCGGCATCATCACTAATTTTCTCTTCTGCAAAGCCTGTGATTGGCTCTACATTCCTTCCAGAATATAATTCATGCTTATCCTCACTTATAAAACCATCTTTAACGCCTGCCCCTCCTGCATCTCTGATCTTGTCAAGAAATATTCCCCTACTCTATGACCTTGGCCTCTCTTCCTCTGCTACGACCACCTCAAACTCCTGCCTTCAGGACTTTGCCGTACTCTCCACTATGGAGCTCCCTGTCCCGCCTGACCAGATTCACCCCCCAAACTCCAATTTTTCAAATGCCCCTCAAAGCTCACCTTCTCACACTTACCTACCTGGCCCCTTCCACTCCTCTCCCTCCAACTTTATTGACTCTATTTGTTATCCTGCCCCATCCTAACCAGCGTGCTCCTCTCGCTTCACCTACCTCTTCTCATTTACCTCCTACCCTATCATCTCCATTTACTTCCTGCCCTTGAATGTTACCTTTCAGGAAAATGGTCCTCTCTAGATAGAAAGATAGACGTATCACACACATCAGAGCCATCTTAACAACATTATGGGCCCCGGGCAAAGCAGTGCACTGGGGCCCCTAACCACACAACCACTCACAGGAATAAAAATGTAAATTATCAATAAAATAAATTTTATATTTATTGGTACCTGCAGCAAAAATCAGTGTTTAAACATTAAAAAACCTGCTGTAGATGTTTTTTATTGGGCCCAGCTATAGGGCCCCTATGCTTGTGGGACCCTGGGGAAACTACCCAGCATGCCCAGGGGGAAAGACAGCCCTGACCCACATAGGGCCTGATATAAAGTAGGCTGTGAGAACATAGACATAAAGCTACTGCGGCCTGCATGTTTCCCTTCCGCTGCATGTACTGCAAGATGAGCGCAACTCAAAACACTGTAAATATGCGGCTGCATCAGGACTTGCTCAAAGAGGAAAGATAATGTGGTCAGAATCAGCAGCTTGATGACTATTAATGATGATTATTGTCCTATCTGTAAAAAAGAAGCAGAAATAGAGAATAAGCCCCCCCCCCTTGTCCCCCTCTCCCCCCCCCCCCTGTACCCACCAGAGACAGAGCTTTAGCCTCGACTGGTTAGATTACAGCAGGGGACAGGTGTGCAGTCACTACAGCCTTATGGGGTCCCCCTGTCATACTGTGATTCCAGCCCTAGCCAGGGAGATCAGACCCCCCCTCCAAGAGCCAGCCAGCCCCATCACTGACAGAACTTGGGCTCTTCATGGCACCCCTGGATCGGTGGGTAATAGTCCCAAGCCTCTCTGATTGGCTGAATATTAACTCCTCCATTCGCCCTACGGAGGCTGCTCGTTGTTTGTGCCCCAATTCCAGCCCCAGCTGCAGCTGTCCCGGTTACCCTGGGACCAGCCAAGTCTTAGGGAGCTGGAATAGATATGTCTAGGGGTGTATCCAGGGTTGTGGAGAAATGTAACTAGGCCGCCTCTCCAGGGAACATGCTGCATCTACCTGTGTACGTCCCCACTGTAATCTATAAGAGGCCGCGAGTTACCCTAACTTCCAAATATGGCCTCGGAGAGAGAGAAAGAGTGAGAAGAAGAAGGAGAAAGATAAACAACCGGGGGAAGGGATGAGAGATAGAGGGAAGGAGAGCAAGAAGCAAAAGGGAGAGGGGAAGAGTGAGATGGACACACATGAAGAGAGGGAAGGGGACAGATAGAAGAATAGAGAGAAAGAGAGAGGGAATAAGATAGAGATAGAAGAGAGGGAAGGAGACAGATAGGAGAAGAGAGAGAGAGAGAGAGAAAGAAGAGAGGGAAGGAGACAGGAGAAGAGAGAGAAAGAAAGAAGAGAGGGAAGAAAATAGATAGGAGAAGAGGGAGAGAGAAAGAAGAGAGGGAAGGAGATAGAGAAGAGAGAGAGAGAAAGAAGAGAGGGAAGGAGATAGAGAGAGAGAAGAGAGGGAAGGAGACAGATAGGAGAAGAGAGAGAGAGGGAAGGAGATAGAGAGAGAAAAGAGAGGTAAGGAGACAGATAGGAGAAGAGAGAGAGAGAAAGAAGAGAGGGAAGGAGATAGAGAGAGAGAAGAGAGAGAGAGAAAGAAGAGAGGGAAGGAGATAGAGAGAGAGAAGAGAGGGAAGGAGACAGATAGGAGAAGAGAGAGAGAGAAAGAAGAGAGGGAAGGAGATAGAGAGAGAGAAGAGAGAGAGAGAAAGAAGAGAGGGAAGGAGATAGAGAGAGAGAGAAGAGAGGGAAGGAGACAGATAGGAGAAGAGAGAGAGAAAGAAGAGAGAGAAGGATATAGAGAGAGAGAAGAGAGGGAAGGAGACAGATAGGAGAAGAGAGAGAGAGAAAGAAAGAAGAGAGGGAAGGAGATAGAGAGAGGGAAGGGGGCAGATAGAAGAAAAAAGAGAGAGAGAGAAAGAAGAAAGAGAGGAAGGGGACAGATAGGAGAAGAGAGGGAAGGAGATAGAGAGATAGAGAGAGAGAGAGAAGGGGGCAGATAGAAGAATAGAGAGGGAGAGAAAGAAGAGAGGAAGGGGACAGATAGAAGGAGAGAGAAAGACAAGAGAGGGAAGGAGACAGATAGGATAAGAGAGACAGAGAAAGAAGAGAGGGAAGGAGAGAGAGAGAGAGAGAGAGAAGAGAGGGAAGGGGACAGATAGAAGAAGAGAGAGCGAGAGAAGAGATGGAAAGAGATATAGAGAGAAGAAGAAGAGAGAGAGAAAGAAAGAAGAGAGGGAAGGAGAGAGAGAGAAGAGGGGGAATGGGACAGATAGAAGGAGAGAGAGAGTGAGAGAGAGAAAGAGAGAAGAGGGGGAATGGGACAGATAGAAGGAGAGAGAGAGAAAGAGAGAAGAGTGGGAATGGGACAGATAGAAGAAGAGAGAGAGAGAGAAAAAAGAAGAGAGGGAAGGAGATAGAGGGAAAGATATAGAGAGAGAGGGAAGGAGAAAGAGAGAGAGAGAGAAAGAAGAGAGGGAAGGATATAGAAGGAGAGAGAGAGAGAGAGAGGGAAGGAGAAAGAGAGAGAGAGAGAGAGAGAGAGAAAAGGGAATAAAGCCACAGAGAGAGGCAGCTCCCTTACTCGGGATTTCATGTGGAAACAGTATGTAAAGGTCATCATCTGACCGCTGTGTCCCATGTTATGAGTGTAACATGGAGGGATGAGGTAGAGATAGGCCCACATAAGATACGGTTCCCTCCCCCCCAGTGCCCCTGTTCCCAGGACCTCACATGGCTGGGTGTGTGGGTAAGAAAACGGCCATTGTTAATGAAGCCTCAGTGTAATTTGATGGTGTGACAAGGAGTAACCAGGATGTATGAGCTGCTGATTGTCAGGTGACTCACTGACTGAGGACAAAGGTTACCAAGGTGCAACAGGTGCAGTAATAATGGCGGTGTAGAGGCGACGTGTCTATACGGCCAATATAGTAACACTGAGTATACTGGAGTACTTTACAAGATTGCAGTAGGTGAGATTAGCTGGTGATCCAGATGATAATACAAGTCAGGACTTCTGATATCTGCTGCAGACGCCCAGAACTATAAAGTGCCTGAGTTGGCCCCACGTTCCCACCCGATGCCGCTGACTGTGAGACCCGTATTACCGCTCATTAGTGAGATCTGGATTGTCTGGAAGCATAAGAGCTGTCATTGCTAATTTCATAAATCATTCAGCAAGAAAAAAAGCTGAAAAACACAATTTGCGCTTCGTAGATCAAAAAGAAAGTTCTCCGTCCAGGACTTCACTGGGGCAGAAGAATTTAATTATCAGTTCAGCCGCCTGGCACAGGGAGGTGGGAAGTTGCTCCCCGTACAGGTGTTTGACTGGAACCAATGATCACTTTATATAAACTTGAGGAAGAAGAACTTTACTTAAATGGTAGTGGATAGGTGGATCCTCCTTCCAGTAGAGGTGGAAGAGGCTATCCTCTAATAAAGCTGTGCTAAATCTAGAAAAAGCTAGGGATCAAATAGGGTCTGGGGGTTTTTAGAAATAAAATAGATGGTGTGTGTGGTTCTTATCTACTATGTCGTAAAGATGATTTCACCATGAGCACAGGAAGAGTTCTTTACTGTAAGGGCGGTTACACTGTAACAATGTATTGGAACCTTTGTGACAGGACATGGTATCTGTAGATATAATTACTAGAGGACATTATGGGGATGAATGATCCAGCGGCTTTATCCAATTGCTGTTTTTGGTGTTTGAAATGGGATTTTTTTCTACTGTGAGGCTAATGCCGACAGGGCGGGGGGATGGTGGGTGTGTTGACTTGTAGTCCTCTGAATCCACACAGATATCAATATATAGAGACCAATATAGCCAGTATTAACACTTTGCTGTAAAGATGGAAGAGAAAAAAGTCCTATTGAAGTTCCACCCATTAGAGTCAGCTGCAGCTGGGAGATAACTTAAGCTCAGGGATGTTGAACATAAAGCCAAATAAATTCACCAACATTTTCCATCGCGTGGTACAACAATGCAATGTTCCATATGACAAGGTGCAACTTAGAGGAACGTGGATGTAGGACAGACACAATCCAGGAGCAGGAAATGTGGATCTATCCGGCTGTGTTATTTCTCCTGTCCTGTCAGCTGAGATATTAGTGAGCATGAGTGAGTATGAATACAAAATGCAATGTGGGTACAAGTGAGAAGCGATTGTGATCTAATCCCGGTGGAGCCGGACGCAGTCAGGCATGGACCTGAGACTGTGCCTCATTGTCACTCTCACCCGGGACCACGTTATCTCCTTATCCCACCAGGGAGTGACTGGACCCGACTTCAATCTGCAGCATCTCCGTGTCCCAAAATTAGTAACATTAATAATAATAATTACACAAGAAAGTCACCCTCCCGATACATAAACTGTTCTGAAGAAGGTAGTTAGGACCCAAAAATGAACTAACAGAGAACAGTGGACCCGTATGTGCTGGAACTACCACAGATCCCATCGCCCTGAGGGCCCGAGACCATATGCTGCTTGTTCAATTGGCTGTAATACTCACATACTGTACATTGCACTGACCAGTGTCATAGAACGCTCAGAACGGCGTTCCGGCACCTTTGTTCCATAGGGTTTTCAAAGTTTAATGAACTTTTTAACTTTTTTTTTTTTTTTCTCTGCGGTGCTGCTAGAGTGCAGCATCTTAGTGTGTGTCCTGCTTCCAGCTCCGGCAGCGGCGTGATGTCAGTGAGAGGATCCGCGATCAAGCAGAGAAGCGAGGAAAGAAGCATAGAAGGTAAGTACAGACTACAGAAGGCGGGGGAGGGGCGCAGAGAGAGAGGGCTGCAGAAAAATGACGGGGCAGAAAGAGGTGAGTTCCCGCACTTTTTTGTTACAAAAAAAGCACTGTAAATAAATATATATATATATATTGTGAGAATAAAATCATTATTTCTTGTATAGGTCCACAGAATGCTACAGAGTTTGAGCCGGATGCTGCAGCATTCGATATGATACCAAAAGAAAGTAATTGTCAGTGTCAGTGCTTTTTTTGTAAAAAGGTGCTGGACCTCACATCACATAGTAATCACTGTACGCACATCCGCACATGTCAGTCGTGTAATTAAACAGAACGGTCGCCTCCCGCAGTAAGATCCCTGCGCGCGACCAATCACAAGCTGAGCAGCGCCATCACAACCAGCGCAAGCAAGATACGCATGCATCGGACTCGGCACACAAGCAGCCGCATGCACCGTTTTAATGATTTTGACGCCAACCTGCAACGGTCGACAGGGCGATTCAAATCCACGTGGACCAAACATCAGATGTTAAAAAGTTACTTTGAAAACTTGGAAAATCCATCGAAACAAGGTGCCAGAGAGTTCTATGACAAAAAAAAGCACTATATATATAATATATATATATATATATATATATATAGACAGAATGTGACCAGCAGGCTGCCGCTGTGTTTATTGCACAATGCACAGTAATAGTATCAGTGAGTCAGCTCAGTCTGACGCTCCGTGTTTACACTAACGCTGTGACCTCACATATTACAGGAAACAGTTATAAATCGGAGAGAGGTGCAGGGTAGGGAAACATGGCTCAGACACATCACAGCCACATTTTATGTACTACAGGAGATTGGAGTTTTACATCCAGGATATGTCTCACAGTGTCATTAACCCCTTCTCTGCTCATTCTCTAGTCCTCCAGAGCAACACCACCCCTCCCCATTATGGAGCTGTACCCCTCCCAGTGTGGGACTGTACCCCTCCCTAGTATGGAGCTGTACCCCTCCCCAGTATGGAGCTGTACCCCTCCCAGTGTGGGACTGTACCCCTCCCTAGTATGGGGCTATTCCCCTCGCCAGTCTGGGGCTGTACCTCTCCCTAGTATGGAGCTGTACCCCTCCCCAGTGTAGGACTGTACCCCTCCCAGTGTGGGACTGTACCCCTCCCAGTGTGGGACTGTACCCCTCCCTAGTATGGAGCTGTACCCCTCCCAGTGTGGGACTGTACCCCTCCCTAGTATGGGGCTGTTCCCCTCGCCAGTCTGGGGCTGTACCTCTCCCTAGTATGGAGCTGTACCCCTCCCCAGTGTAGGACTGTACCCCTCCCAGTGTGGGACTGTACCCCTCCCAGTGTGGGACTGTACCCCTCCCTAGTATGGAGCCGTACCCCTCCCCAGTATGGAGCTGTACCCCTCCCAGTGTGGGACTGTACCCCTCCCTAGTATGGGGCTATTCCCCTTGCCAGTCTGGGGCTGTACCTCTCCCTAGTATGGGACTGTACTCCTCCCCACTATGGGGCTGTACTCCTCCCCAGTGTGGGACTGTACCCCTCCCCAGTATGAAGCTGTACCCCTCCCAAGTATGGGACTGGATCTCTCCCGAGTATAGAGCTGTACCCCTCCCAAGTATGGGGCTGGATCTCTCCCCAGTATGGAGTTGTACCCTTCCCCAGTGTGGGACTGTACCCCTCCCCAGCATGGAGCTGTACCCTTCCCCAGTGTGGGAGTGTACCCTTCCCCAGTATGAAGCTGTACCCCTCCCAAGTATGGGGCTGGACCTCTCCCCAGTATGGAGCTGTACCCTTCCCCAGTGTGGGACTGTACCCCTCCCCAGTATGAAGCTGTACCCCTCCCAAGTATGGGACGGGATCTCTCCCCAGTATGGAGTTGTACCCTTCCCCAGTGTGGGACTGTACCCCTCCCCAGCATGGAGCTGTACCCTTCCCCAGTGTGGGACTGTACCCCTCCCCAGCATGGAGCTGTACCCTTCCCCAGTGTGGGACTGTACCCTTACCCAGTATGAAGCTGTACCCCTCCCAAGTATGGGGCTGGACCTCTCCCCAGTATGGAGTTGTACCCTTCCCCAGCATGGAGCTGTACCCTTCCCCAGTGTGGGACTGTACCCTTCCCCAGTGTGGGACTGTACCCCTCCCAACTATGGAGCTGTACCCCTCCCAGTGTGGGACTGTACCCCTCCCTAGTATGGGGCTGTTCCCCTCGCCAGTCTGGGGCTGTACCTCTCCCTAGTATGGAGCTGTACCCCTCCCCAGTGTAGGACTGTACCCCTCCCAGTGTGGGACTGTACCCCTCCCAGTGTGGGACTGTACCCCTCCCTAGTATGGAGCTGTACCCCTCCCCAGTGTAGGACTGTACCCCTCCCAGTGTGGGACTGTACCCCTCCCAGTGTGGGACTGTACCCCTCCCTAGTATGGAGCTGTACCCCTCCCCAGTATGGAGCTGTACCCCTCCCAGTGTGGGACTGTACCCCTCCCTAGTATGGGGCTATTCCCCTCGCCAGTCTGGGGCTGTACCTCTCCCTAGTATGGAGCTGTACCCCTCCCCAGTGTAGGACTGTACCCCTCCCAGTGTGGGACTGTACCCCTCCCAGTGTGGGACTGTACCCCTCCCTAGTATGGAGCTGTACCCCTCCCCAGTATGGAGCTGTACCCCTCCCAGTGTGGGACTGTACCCCTCCCTAGTATGGGGCTATTCCCCTCGCCAGTCTGGGGCTGTACCTCTCCCTAGTATGGGACTGTACTCCTCCCCACTATGGGGCTGTACTCCTCCCCAGTGTGGGACTGTACCCCTCCCCAGTATGAAGCTGTACCCCTCCCAAGTATGGGACTGGATCTCTCCCGAGTATAGAGCTGTACCCCTCCCAAGTATGGGGCTGGATCTCTCCCCAGTATGGAGTTGTACCCTTCCCCAGTGTGGGACTGTACCCCTCCCCAGCATGGAGCTGTACCCTTCCCCAGTGTGGGAGTGTACCCTTCCCCAGTATGAAGCTGTACCCCTCCCAAGTATGGGGCTGGACCTCTCCCCAGTATGGAGCTATACCCTTCCCCAGTGTGGGACTGTACCCCTCCCCAGTATGAAGCTGTACCCCTCCCAAGTATGGGACGGGATCTCTCCCCAGTATGGAGTTATACCCTTCCCCAGTGTGGGACTGTACCCCTCCCCAGCATGGAGCTGTACCCTTCCCCAGTGTGGGACTGTACCCCTCCCCAGCATGGAGCTGTACCCTTCCCCAGTGTGGGACTGTACCCTTACCCAGTATGAAGCTGTACCCCTCCCAAGTATGGGGCTGGACCTCTCCCCAGTATGGAGTTGTACCCTTCCCCAGCATGGAGCTGTACCCTTCCCCAGTGTGGGACTGTACCCTTCCCCAGTGTGGGACTGTACCCCTCCCAACTATGGAGCTGTACCCCTCCCAGTGTGGGACTGTACCCCTCCCTACTATGGGGCTCTTCCCCTCGCCAGTCTGGGGCTGTACCCCTCCCTAGTATGGGACTGTACCCCTCCCAATTATGGAGCTGTACCCCTCCCTAGTATGGAGCTGTATTCCTCCCAGTGTGGGACTGTACTCCTCCCCAGTGTAGGACTGTACCCCTCCCCAGCATGGAGCTGTACCCTTCCCCAGTGTGGGACTGTACCCTTCCCCAGTATGAAGCTGTACCCCTCCCAAGTATGGGGCTGGACCTCTCCCCAGTATGGAGTTGTACCCTTCCCCAACATGGAGCTGTACCCTTCCCCAGTGTGGGACTGTACCCTTCCCCAGTGTGGGACTGTACCCCTCCCAAGTATGGAGCTGGATATCTCCCCAGTATGGAGTTGTACCCTTCCCCAGTGTGGAACTGGACCCTTCCCCAGTATGAAGCTGTACCCCTCCCAAGTATGGGGCTGGACCTCTCCCCAGTATGGAGTTGTACCCTTCCCCAGTGTGGGACTGTACCCTTCCCCAGTGTGGGACTGTACCCCTCCCAAGTATGGAGCTGGATATCTCCCCAGTATGGAGTTGTACCCTTCCCCAGTGTGGAACTGGACCCCTCCCTAATGTGGGACTGGACCCCTCCGCAGTAGGGGGCTCTACTCCCAGATATAAATAAAATCACGGTTCCTCCTCTGCATTCTTCATCTCAGGCGTTTGTTATTCAGCTGTTACCACAGAATGTGACCATCAGTTCTTGGGAACCACTCTTTAGTGACAGACGGTGTTTTGTGTCCGAACATATAGTTACACAGAACCCCCCCTCCTCCACCCATCACTTCGGAGCCTGAGCAGGAAGCTATGAGGACTTGTTACAGTAAAGCTCCATTAACTTTCCCTTTTATGGAAAGAAATTCAATCTTCTTCTCTGTAATTCCCCAAAGAAAACAAAAAAACAGTCTGAAATTAAAGGGACCAGATTCATCTGAATAATTACAGTCCATGTATTACGAACTTTCTACAGATGTCCCTACTTTTCTGTAAATCTCTTATGGTTCCTGATCTGATGGAGATGTTTGGGTTTAGAAGAGTCCACAGGAGCAATGTTCACTCCATCAGACTTGCAAATAGGAAATAAATTCACCGACACTTTCACAGTTCTCCCGTAAACAGAAAATAGGGACAACTGGAAGTTCTCACAGGCCACAAAATCCTTCCGTACAGTTCTAGAAACTATCTATCTATCTATCTATCTCCTATCTATCTATCTCATATCTATCTATCTCATATCTATCTATCTATCTCATATCTATCTCATATCTATCTATCTATCTATCTCCTATCTATCTATCTATCTCATATCTATCTATCTATCTCATATCTATCTGCTATCTATCTATCTATCTCATATCTATCTCCTATCTATCTCCTATCTATCTCCTATCTATCTCCTATCTATCTATCTCATATCTATCTATCTCATATCTATCTATCTATCTATCTATCTCATATCTATCTCCTATCTATCTATCTCCTATCTATCTATATCCTATCTATCTCATATCTATCTATCTATCTCATATCTATCTATCTATCTCCTATCTATCTCCTATCTATCTATCTCCTATCTATCTCATATCTATCTATCTATCTATCTCATATCTATCTATCTATCTCATATCTATCTATCTCCTATCTATCTATCTATCTATCTATCTCCTATCTATCTATCTATCTCCTATCTATCTATCACATATCTATCTATCTGTCTATTTCATATCTATCTATCTATCTCATATCTATCTATCTATCTATCTATCTCCTATCTATCTCATATCTATCTATCTATCTCTCTCTCTCACTGTTTCCAGATTATACCACATCCGGCAGTGAATATAACGTGCAATAAGTGTCACTAATCTGCTTTGTTCTCCCATTATTTCCATGGGAGGGGGTGTCAGGTGCACCTGTGATATGACGTTGGACTATTCACCTCTTGCTCCTTAAACACTGTAAAGTGAAAACTAAAATGTTTAAACGCTCAGATAATGTCCCTGTGTATACACTACTGAGTACGACTCATAAACTTCCGGCCTGTGCGTGTGTAACAAGCCAGTGGAAACTTTACCCGTGTGTGGAATAAGGCTGTGACCCGACTCTCTACGGAATGTCCCTTCCTGGCCGCACGTTATCTGTAATAATCTGCAGAATATATCACTATGTATCTGTCATGGGGTAGATGGGACAGAGCAATGTTCTGCAGATCTCTAGAGGGATCAGTAATGTAATAATCTGCAGAATATGTCACTATGTATCTGTCAGGGGGTAGATGGGACAGAGCAATGTTCTGCAGATCTCTAGAGAGCTCAGTAATGTAATAATCTGCAGAATATATCACTATGTATCTGTCAGGGGGTAGATGGAACAGAGCAATGTTCTGCAGATGTATAGAGAGGTCAGTAATGTAATAATCTGCAGAATATATCTCTATGTATCTGTCAGGGGATAGATGGGACAGAGCAATGTTCTGCAGATCTCTAGAGAGGTCAGTAATGTAATAATCTGCAGAATATATCACTATGTATCTGTCAGGGGGTAGATGGGACAGAGCAATGTTCTGCAGATGTATAGAGAGGTCAGTAATGTAATAATCTGCAGAATATATCACTATGTATCTGTCAGGGGGTAGATGGGACAGAGCAATGTTCTGCAGATGTATAGAGAGGTCAGTAATGTAATAATCTGCAGAATATATCACTATGTATCTGTCAGGGGGTAGATGGGACAGAGCAATGTTCTGCAGATGTATAGAGAGGTCAGTAATGTAATAATCTGCAGAATATATCACTATGTATCTGTCAGGAGGTAGATGGGACAGAGCAATGTTCTGCAGATGTATAGAGAGGTCAGTAATGTAATAATCTGCAGAATATATCACTATTTATCTGTCAGGGGGTAGATGGGACAGAGCAATGTTCTGCAGATCTCTAGAGAGGTCAGTAATGTAATAATCTGCAGAATATATCACTATGTATCTGTCAGGGGTAGATGGGACAGAGCAATGTTCTGCAGATCTCTAGAGAGGTCAGTAATGTAATAATCTGCAGAATATATCTCTATGTATCTGTCAGGGGATAGATGGGACAGACCAATGTTCTGCAGATCTCTAGAGAGGTCAGTAATGTAATAATCTGCAGAATATATCACTATGTATCTGTCAGGGGGTAGATGGAACAGAGCAATGTTCTGCAGATCTCTAGAGAGGTCAGTAATGTAATAATCTGCAGAATATATCAGTATGTATCTGTCAGGGGGTAGATGGGACAGAGCAATGTTCTGCAGATGTATAGAGAGGTCAGTAATGTAATAATCTGCAGAATGTATCACTATGTATCTGTCAGGAGGTAGATGGGACAGAGCAATGTTCTGCAGATCTCTAGAGAGCTCAGTAATGTAATAATCTGCAGAATATATCACTATGTATCTGTCAGGGGGTAGATGGGACAGAGCAATGTTCTGCAGATGTATAGAGAGGTCAGTAATGTAATAATCTGCAGAATATATCACTATGTATCTGTCAGGAGGTAGATGGGACAGAGCAATGTTCTGCAGATGTATAGAGAGGTCAGTAATGTAATAATCTGCAGAATATATCACTATGTATCTGTCAGGGGTAGATGGGACAGAGCAATGTTCTGCAGATCTCTAGAGAGGTCAGTAATGTAATAATCTGCAGAATATATCTCTATGTATCTGTCAGGGGATAGATGGGACAGAGCAATGTTCTGCAGATCTCTAGAGAGGTCAGTAATGTAATAATCTGCAGAATATATCACTATGTATCTGTCAGGGGGTAGATGGAACAGAGCAATGTTCTGCAGATCTCTAGAGAGATCAGTAATGTAATAATCTGCAGAATATATCAGTATGTATCTGTCAGGGGGTAGATGGGACAGAGCAATGTTCTGCAGATGTATAGAGAGGTCAGTAATGTAATAATCTGCAGAATGTATCACTATGTATCTGTCAGGAGGTAGATGGGACAGAGCAATGTTCTGCAGATGTATAGAGAGGTCAGTAATGTAATAATCTGCAGAATATATCACTATGTATCTGTCAGGGGGTAGATGGGACAGAGCAATGTTCTGCAGATCTCTAGAGAGGTCAGTAATGTAATAATCTGCAGAATATATCACTATTTATCTGTCAGGGGGTAGATGGGACAGAGCAATGTTCTGCAGATCTCTAGAGAGGTCAGTATTGTAATAAACTGCAAAATATGCCCCTGGTTTTTAAGCAAACAATTGAGTAAGTTTTCTTACTCAAGTTTTCTGGCCAAAATCATGCTACGATGTAAGGGGTGCAAATCAGTTTATTATTTTGCACATAAGATAAATACTGGCTGCTTTCTCATGTAGCACACCAATACTTGATAGCTTTATTTTTACACTGAAATTTAAAGTTGATCTAGGACATGTTCTATCCCAAATATAAATCTGCCATCACATTTTACATTTGCCTCCTCCTCTAGTGCAACTTGGTTTTGCCCAGGTGCAAAGTTGCTCCTTTTTGATGCTTTGCTCTCCTTAATGAGTCAGGCCCTCTGTGTATTACACCTGAGGTAGCAGAGAAATAACCAAGGTCACAGTGGCCTCTAGTGGTTGTTTGGTAGAAGTTCTATCACACTGCTGGTAGGACAGTAGCACAGGTAGATGTTTAGTTATTTATATAGCACCTTCATATTATGCACCGAATACAGAGTTACAGTATTATTTCGCTATCACATACACACATATATACTAGGGTCCACTGTGTCAGTATCCATTTAACCAAACAGTACCGGCCTGATTCATTAAGGAGAGCAAAGCAAAAAAAAAAAAGGAGTAAATATTCTCCGGGACAAACCATGTTACACTGCAAGGGGTGCAAATTACTTTATTATTTTGCACATAAGATAAATACTGACTGTTTTGTCATGTAGGACACAAATACTTGATAGCTTTATTTTTACACTGAAATGTAAAGTTGATCTAGAACATGCCCTACCCCAACAATAAATCTGCCATTACATATTAAATTTACCCCCCCCCCTCCAATGTAACATGATTTTGCCATGGTGCAAAGTTACCATTTTTTCTGCTTTGCTCTCCTTAATGAATCAGACCCTCTTTGTCTTTAGTGAGTGGGGGGAAACTAGAGCACCCATAGGAAACCCACTCAAACCCGGGGAGACCACACAAACAACACACAGATAGGGCCCTGGTCAGAATCAAACCCATGTACCCAGCGCTGTGAGGCAGCAATGCTAACCATTGTGCCACCCTATATCTATGACTAGTGTGTTTACATAACATTGACTCTATGCTGGCAATCTTATAACGCCCCACGCTGTGCCATCTCTACATAATATTGGGCAGCACGGTGGCTCAGTGGTTAGCACTTCTGCCTCACAGCGCTGGGTCATGAGTTCGATTCCCGACTATGGTCTTTTCTGTGTGGAGTTTGTATGTTCTTCCCGTGTTTCCGTGGGTTTCCTCCGGGTGCTCCGGTTTCCTCCCACACTCCAAAAACATACTGGTAGGTTAATTGGCTGCTATCAAACTGACCCTAGTGTCTCTCTCTGTCTGTCTGTGTATGTTAGGGAATATAGACTATAGACTCCAATGGGGCAGGAACTGATGTGAGTGAGTTCTCTGTACAGCACTGCGGAATTAGTGGCGCTATATAAATAAATGGTGATGATGATGATGATGATGAAAAGGCATCTAAAGAGAAATGTTAGTGTGTAGTTAATCTGTAAAAGAAAATAGGGACATTTCCTGTAACTATGTGATTATACGTATGACAGATGTAATTGATCCTATAATGAGATAAAGTGAAGCAACTGGTTTAGTTACAGGATAATAAAATGTAGGAAATGAATTTTCTAAAATACAAAATTAGTATTTTGCATCTTGTTGATCTAATAATGATGTTGACAGAGCCGGATTAAGGGGGGGGGGGGGGGTACATACACCAGGACTTGTGCTCTCTTAAGAACCAGCTCCAGGGGTGCTAGCGGGGCACTTTATGGTTCCTGGTCATTGGTTCCTCTTCTGGAACCAGCCACCTTACTTCCTGCTGTCGCTGATCGAATAATCCTCTCCTCCCTCCCCCTATGTGTGTGTCCTTCTATCTCCCTCACCATCACATGACTCGAACAGGACACAGACCACTTGACGGGCGCTGTCACAGGCTGCAAGAGAGGCAGACAGAAGAGTCTGCCTCTACAAAACACAGCACTGCTGGAACAGGGTAAGTGTGAAGGAAAGGGGGGGGTATTAAATTAATGGTGTAGTGTGAGCGTGGTGTAATCATTAAATGGTGGGTGCTAATCATTTATTTGTGAGGTGATGGTGGGGCCTACTAATTGAGTGAGGGGACCTTTAATTTAATGTTGGTGTGGTTTGGGGAGGATGGTTATTTATTGAATGTGAATATGAATTATTTAATGTCGGAACTAGTTGTGTGGAGGGAGGCCTAATTATTAAAAGTGGGTGCTATTGATTTAATGCAGGGGCTGGTTGGGACTTTATACATTTTAGGATCCTGTCTTTTTTCCAAATAGGGCCCAAACATTCCAGGATCCAGACAAACAGTAGTCGCAGGTGGTGAAAATGACAAGAACAGGTAGGAGAGAGCAGGACAGTCTGCCAACTGTCCGGAATTTGGTGGGGCAGTCCCGAATTTGGGTCAGTTGGGAGGTATGTGCCCCAGGCCCCCAGAATCTTAATCTAACTCTGAATGTTGATGCCATTTGTTTTGTAAATTTATACTAATGTAATGCTCCCTTGTGCAGTACCAATGTGTGATGTCCATATTAATAGAAGCGGGTGCAGAGTTTTGCAGTCAGTCTACAGTAATTAAGAAACATATGTAAAAGTAACAGGAAAGGATCACGGGAGAAAGGATAATGAGAGAGAGTAACAAGGGAGATCATGGGAGAGAGTAACAGGAGAGCAACATGGGCGGTTGAGCAAGAGAGGCACATGGGTGAGAGGAACAGGAAAGTACCATGGGAGAGGGGAACAGGAGAAGAACATTGGAGAGAGGATCATCGGAGAGAGTAACAGGAGAGGAACATGGGAGGAACATAGGAGAGAGAAACAGAGGAGGATCATGGGAGAGAGAAACATGAGAGGATCATGGGAAAGTGGAACAGGAGAGGAACATGGAAGTGAGGAACAGGAGAGGAACATGGGAGAAGGGAAGAGGAGAGGAACATGGGAGAGAGGATCATGGGAGAGAGTAACAGGAGAGGAACATGGGAAGATCATGGATGAGAGTAACAGGAGAGGAACATGGGAGAGGAACAGGAGAGAAAGGAACATGGGAGGAACATGGGTGGGAGAGAGGAACATGGGAGAGAGGAACAGGAGAGGAACATGGGAGAGAGAAACAGGAGAGGAACATGGGAGAGAGGAACAGGAGAGGAACATGGGAGAGAGGAACAGGAGAAGAACATGGGAGAGAGAAACAGGAGAGGAACATGAGAGAAAGGAACATGGGAGGAACATAGGTGGGAGAGAGGAACATGGGAGAGAGGAACAAGAGAGGAACATGGGAGAGAGGAACAAGAGAGGAACATTGGAAAGAGGAACATAGGAGGAACATGGGAGATAGGAATAATAGAGGAACATGGGAGAGAGGAACAGGAAAGGAACATGAGAGACAGTAATAGGAGAGGAACATGGGAGAGATAAATATAGGAGGAACATGGGAGAGAGAAACATGGGAGAGAGGAACCTGGGAGAGAGAAACATGGGAGAGAGGAACATAGGAGGAACATGGAAGAGAGGAACATGGGAGAGTGGACCAAGAGTAGATAATGAGAGGAGAGGACACGAGTAATACAGAGACATTTAGGCAAGAAGTGATGGAGCACGTACCAAGATAAGGAGAAGTTTACATTGCAGCTGATCCTGATCTATGTGAGAGTCGGAATACAAGAGCATGGGTGCACTCTATGAGAAGTATGTAAGTTCTAAAGGGGAATACTTGAGGGTTGTACTCAAATGGACCACTTGGTTAAGTATATGAGTTGGTATCTCATTTCAAGCCCAATGAGGGGCCATTGCCACCTAGGGATTCAAAGGAAGGTTACGAGGAGAAGAGGCCTGACATATATCTACTGCAGTGGTTACACAGACCCCCATCCGCTAACATGATGCTTTCCTCGCTATCACATTGTGGGTGGGGCCCAACACCACATTCCTAACCATGACCAACATGGAGGAGCAGAGGTCAGTGCTAAGTCTGGGTGAGCCCCGCAGTAAATATGAGACTGATCTCAAACCAGAGCGCGACCATAGTGCTTCAATAGGAAGGTATCATGGAGGACACTAACAGGACCCATACAAGCAATCACGGGTTACACTGAGATAAATGTGTCTGCTGATGTGTGTGAGGGGTGCGTGTCGCTCTGTTTCTGATGAGACAGGATGTAGTATGATATACACACATATAACAGGAGTGGCATGGGGCTACTGTGGCTACTACAGCGATTTCTAGTGTAGTGTTTATGTGCATGTGACAGATCACATGATCTGCAGATGAGCGACGCTGGTAACCGCCTGACAGACATTAACACCGCGGTATTGCACAGCACATCAATAATTCAGATGCCTGCATAATATTCCGAGTGGTTTATTCATGGTTCAGTGGTTTATTTAAACTCATCGCATCAGCAAATACTAAACGCTCATTACCTCCATGACAGCGAGTTCAGTAACTTGTATCCCCTTCCTTTTCTCCCTGTCTGGGGTAATTCTATCTTACACAGCTCTGTTCCTGATAATGCACTGACCCCCTCATGTCTGATTGGATGAATTACACCCTCCGTGACAGCCGGAGACTCCCACAACACCCTAAATATTGTAAGAAACCCTAAACTGGTTACACATTGTTATCTGATCATTCAATAGAATTGTTTTTTATCAAATATATCTGTCTGTTGGTTACTGTATATCTAGTACCCTGGGGACAAAAGGGCTAACCCTAACCACCCCTATCTCAGTGCCTGACTGCCCTCCACGCTGGTATCCAGGTCACCGACTCCGCTCCACCCACTCATTGACTTACTGACTCTGATCAGGGTGGAGGGGAGTCAGGTACTATGACAGGGGTACAGGTGACCTGGATCAGGGTGGAGGGGAGACAGGTACTATGACAGAGGTTCAGGTGACCTGGATCAGGGTGGAGGGGAGTCAGTTACTATGACAGGGGTACAGGTGACCTGGATCAGGGTGGAGGGGAGACAGGTACTATGACAGGGGTACAGGTGACCTGGATCAGGGTGGAGGGGAGACAGGTACTATGACAGGGGTACAGGTGACCTGGATCAGGGTGGAGGGGAGTCAGGTACTATGACAGGGGTACAGGTGACCTGGATCAGGGTGGAGGGGAGACAGGTACTATGACAGGGGTACAGGTGACCTGGATCAGGGTGGAGGGGAGACAGGTACTATGACAGAGGTTCAGGTGACCTGGATCAGGGTGGAGGGGAGTCAGTTACTATGACAGGGGTACAGGTGACCTGGATCAGGGTGGAGGGGAGACAGGTACTATGACAGGGGTACAGGTGACCTGGATCAGGGTGGAGGGGAGACAGGTACTATGACAGGGGTACAGGTGACCTGGATCAGGGTGGAGGGGAGACAGGTACTATGACAGGGGTACAGGTGACCTGGATCAGGGTGGAGGGGAGACAGGTACTATGACAGGGGTACAGGTGACCTGGATCAGGGTGGAGGGGAGTCAGGTACTATGACAGGGGTACAGGTGACCTGGATCAGGGTGGAGGGGAGTCAGGTACTATGACAGGGGTACAGGTGACCTGGATCAGGGTGGAGGGGAGACAGATACTATGACAGGGGTACAGGTGACCTGGATCAGGGTGGAGGGGAGACAGGTACTATGACAGGGGTACAGGTGACCTGGATCAGGGTGGAGGGGAGACAGGTACTATGACAGGGGTACAGGTGACCTGGATCAGGGTGGAGGGGAGTAAGGTACTTTGACAGGGGTACAGCTGACCTGGATCAGGGTGGAGGGGAGTCAGGTACTATGACAGAGGTACAGGTGACCTGGATCAGGGTGGAGGGGAGACAGGTACTATGACAGGGGTACAGGTGACCTGGATCAGGGTGGAGGGGAGTCAGGTACTATGACAGGGGTACAGGTGACCTGGATCAGGGTGGAGGGGAGTCAGTTACTATGACAGGGGTACAGGTGACCTGGATCAGGGTGGAGGGGAGGCAGGTACTATGACAGGGGTACAGGTGACCTGGATCAGGGTGGAGGGGAGACAGGTACTATGACAGGGGTACAGGTGACCTGGATCAGGGTGGAGGGGAGACAGGTACTATGACAGGGGTACAGGTGACCTGGATCAGGGTGGAGGGGAGTCAGTTACTATGACAGGGGTACAGGTGACCTGGATCAGGGTGGAGGGGAGGCAGGTACTATGACAGGGGTACAGGTGACCTGGATCAGGGTGGAGGGGAGACAGGTACTATGACAGGGGTACAGGTGACCTGGATCAGGGTGGAGGGGAGTCAGTTACTATGACAGGGGTACAGGTGACCTGGATCAGGGTGGAGGGGAGACAGGTACTATGACAGGGGTACAGGTGACCTGGATCAGGGTGGAGGGGAGACAGGTACTATGACAGGGGTACAGGTGACCTGGATCAGGGTGGAGGGGAGTCAGGTACTATGACAGGGGTACAGGTGACCTGGATCAGGGTGGAGGGGAGACAGGTACTATGACAGGGGTACAGGTGACCTGGATCAGAGTGGAGGGGAATCAGGTACTATGACAGGGGTACAGGTGACCTGGATCAGGGTGGAGGGGAGACAGGTACTATGACAGGGGTACAGGTGACCTGGATCAGGGTGGAGGGGAGACAGGTACTATGACAGGGGTACAGGTGACCTGGATCAGGGTGGAGGGGAGACAGGTACTATGACAGGGGTACAGGTGACCTGGATCAGGGTGGAGGGGAGTAAGGTACTTTGACAGGGGTACAGCTGACCTGGATCAGGGTGGAGGGGAGGCAGATACTATGACAGGGGTACAGGTGACCTGGATCAGGGTGGAGGGGAGTCAGGTACTATGACAGGGGTACAGGTGACCTGGATCAGGGTGGAGGGGAGTCAGGTACTATGACAGGGGTACAGGTGACCTGGATCAGGGTGGAGGGAAGTCAGGTATTATGACAGGGGTACAGGTGACCTGGATCAGAGTGGAGGGGAATCAGGTACTATGACAGGGGTACAGGTGACCTGGATCAGGGTGGAGGGGAGACAGGTACTATGACAGGGGTACAGGTGACCTGGATCAGGGTGGAGGGGAGACAGGTACTATGACAGGGGTACAGGTGACCTGGATCAGGGTGGAGGGGAGACAGGTACTATGACAGGGGTACAGGTGACCTGGATCAGGGTGGAGGGGAGACAGGTACTATGACAGGGGTACAGGTGACCTGGATCAGGGTGGAGGGGAGTAAGGTACTTTGACAGGGGTACAGCTGACCTGGATCAGGGTGGAGGGGAGGCAGATACTATGACAGGGGTACAGGTGACCTGGATCAGGGTGGAGGGGAGTCAGGTACTATGACAGGGGTACAGGTGACCTGGATCAGGGTGGAGGGGAGTCAGGTACTATGACAGGGGTACAGGTGACCTGGATCAGGGTGGAGGGAAGTCAGGTATTATGACAGGGGTACAGGTGACCTGGATCAGGGTGGAGGGGAGTAAGGTACTTTGACAGGGGTACAGGTGACCTGGATCAGGGTGGAGGGGAGGCAGGTACTATGACAGGGGTACAGGTGACCTGGATCAGGGTGGAGGGGAGTCAGGTACTATGACAGGGGTACAGGTGACCTGGATCAGGGTGGAGGGGAGTCAGGTACTATGACAGGGGTACAGGTGACCTGGATCAGGGTGGAGGGGAGTCAGGTACTATGACAGGGGTACAGGTGACCTGGATCAGGGTGGAGGGGAGACAGGTACTATGACAGGGGTACAGGTGACCTGGATCAGGGTGGAGGGGAGTCAGGTACTATGACAGGGGTACAGGTGACCTGGATCAGGGTGGAGGGGAGTCAGGTACTATGACAGGGGTACAGGTGACCTGGATCAGGGTGGAGGGGAGTCAGGTACTATGACAGGGGTACAGGTGACCTGGATCAGGGTGGAGGGAAGTCAGGTATTATGACAGGGGTACAGGTGACCTGGATCAGGGTGGAGGGGAGTCAGGTACTATGACAGGGGTACAGGTGACCTGGATCAGGGTGGAGGGGAGACAGGTACTATGACAGGGGTACAGGTGACCTGGATCAGGGTGGAGGGGAGTCAGGTACTATGACAGGGGTACAGGTGACCTGGATCAGGGTGGAGGGGAGGCAGGTACTATGACAGGGGTACAGGTGACCTGGATCAGGGTGGAGGGGAGGCAGGTACTATGACAGGGGTACAGGTGACCTGGATCAGGGTGGAGGGGAGTCAGGTACTATGACAGGGGTACAGGTGACCTGGATCAGGGTGGAGGGGAGGCAGGTACTATGACGGGGTACAGGTGACATGGATCAGGGTGGAGGGGAGTAAGGTACTTTGACAGGGGTACAGGTGACCTGGATCAGGGTGGAGGGGAGTCAGGTACTATGACAGGGGTACAGGTGACTTGGATCAGGGTGGAGGGGAATCAGGTACTATGACAGGGGTACAGGTGACCTGGATCAATGTGGAGGGGAATCAGGTACTATGACAGGGGTACAGGTGACCTGGATCAGGGTGGAGGGGAGTCAGGTACTATGACAGAGGTACAGGTGACCTGGATCAGGGTGGAGGGGAGGCAGGTACTATGACGGGGTACAGGTGACCTGGATCAGGGTGGAGGGGAGTCAGGTACTATGACAGGGGTACAGGTGACCTGGATCAGGGTGGAGGGGAGTCAGGTACTATGACAGGGGTACAGGTGACCTGGATCAGGGTGGAAGGGAGTCAGGTACTATGACAGGGGTACAGGTGACCTGGATCAGGGTGGAGGGGAGGCAGGTACTATGACGGGGTACAGGTAACCTGGATCAGGGTGGAGGGGAGGCAGGTACTATGACAGGGGTACAGGTGACCTGGATCAGGGTGGAGGGGAGTCAGGTACTATGACAGGGGTACAGGTGACCTGGATCAGAGTGGAGGGGAGGCAGGTACTATGACGGGGTACAGGTGACATGGATCAGGGTGGAGGGGAGTAAGGTACTTTGACAGGGGTACAGGTGACCTGGATCAGGGTGGAGGGGAGGCAGATACTATGACAGGGGTACAGGTGACCTGGATCAGGGTGGAGGGGAGTCAGGTACTATGACAGGGGTACAGGTGACCTGGATCAGGGTGGAGGGGAGTCAGGTACTATGACGGGGTACAGGTGACATGGATCAGGTTGCCATCATTGAATGACTAGCATAAGCTATGAAGTAATAATTTTATCCCATTAATAGTGAAAGATAGAAACGCTCCAGAAATGCTGGAACTGTGACCTTTGAATTGTCTCTGTATTGACATATCTTTGTAATGTCCCCACTGGATATTGAATAACAGAGACCATGTGACCCTGACGTAAGACGCTGACATCTGTAATGACTGTTACATTATCAGTACATTAGTTGTAGCCAGTCAGGTGACATCTTGCTACAGGAAGGATGTAATTCTCCAGCATCGTCACTGTTTCCATGGAAACGCCTATGTTCGTGCTGCCCAGGAATCATATAGGAAGCTTGTTAATTGGTTCCAGCGTGTTCTGATCCCTGCTTAACTCTTTACATGTGTGACATGAATCATAAGAAGACATTACCGCACACGCAAGATGAACATACAGACAACCACGCCAGCAGTTGTGTTCAATCCTACACGTAGGAACCAAGAAGGAGAATGCCATCACTGTATATATTATTCTATATACCTCCCCCATCCTCAGCTCTGAGACTCTTTTGCACATTAAATAACCTCAATTTATTCTAAGCTGACAGATGACGTTTGCAGAATGAGGCATTAAGCCGTTTCACAATGTTAATATACAACAATCAGACTGTTTTGCTGTAATTACTAAGATTCTCGCACATAGACAGCAAACCCTGTGCTGTGCTTGCCGGTAACGGCGGTACCTAAATGTCAGTGATGGAGAAAGGCCCAAATCCCGGATCAGCCCTTGTTCCCCTGAGATATATGGATTGTGAGTCAGGTTTGGCACCTATTACAGTCATACACTGCCAGTAATGCAGCCAGTCAGACATAATGTGTTGTCGCAGTGGATTCATTATAAAATACATTGGTAGAAAACAGATATCTCCGTGTATAATACAGAGTCCCCCTCTCAGCCGTACCAGAAGGTCTAGGAGGCCACCCTCACACACCCTTATGCCCCTGGTGGTCAGCACAGAGAATTACCACCTCATTTATGCCTCATGGTCAGCTATGTGAGCTATATTAATAATATTACATTTGTTCTATAATGTCCACAGCGCTTCCAAGGGTGCATGGAGAATGGTGATTCCATAATATGTCTGTACCCTATAGATCCCATATACACACTGTACACAGACATATGCCTCTACCCTATAGATCACCCATGGACATTATATACAGTTATATGTCTGTACCCTATAGATCCCATATACACACTGTACACAGACATATGCCTCTACCCTATAGATCACCCATGGACATTATATACAGTTATATGTCTGTACCCTATAGATCCCATATACACACTGTACACACAGACATATGCCTCTACCCTATAGATCACCCATAGACATTATACACAGTTATATGTCTGTACCCTATAGATACCATATACACACTGTACACACAGACATATGCCTCTACCCTATAGATCACCCATAGACATTATATACAGTTATATGTCTATACCCCATAGATCCCATATACACACTGTACACACAGACATATGCCTCTACCCTATAGATCACCCATAGACATTATATACAGTTATATGTCTGTACCCTATAGATACCATATACACACTGTACACACAGACATATGCCTCTACCCTATAGATCACCCATAGACATTATATACAGTTATATGTCTATACCCTATAGATCCCATATACACACTGTACACACAGACATATGCCTCTACCCTATAGATCACCCATAGACATTATATACAGTTATATGTCTATACCCCATAGATCCCATATACACACTGTACACAGACATATGCCTCTACCCTATAGATCACCCATAGACATTATATACAGTTATATGTCTATACCCCATAGATCCCATATACACACTGTACACACAGACATATGCCTCTACCCTATAGATCACCCATAGACATTATATACAGTTATATGTCTATACCCCATAGATCCCATATACACACTGTACACACAGACATATGCCTCTACCCTATAGATCACCCATAGACATTATACACAGTTATATGTCTGTACCCTATAGATCCCATATACACACTGTACACAGACATTTGCCTCTACCCTATAGATCACCCATGGACATTATATACAGTTATATGTCTGTACCTTATAGATCCCATATACACACTGTACACAGACATATGCCTCTACCCTATAGATCACCCATGGACATTATATACAGTTATATGTCTGTACCTTATAGATCCCATATACACACTGTACACACAGACATATGCCTCTACCCTATAGATCACCCATAGACATTATATACAGTTATATGTCTGTACCCCATAGATCCCATATACACACTGTACACACAGACATATGCCTCTACCCTATAGATCACCCATAGACATTATATACAGTTATATGTCTGTACCCTATAGATCCCATATACACACTGTACACAGACATATGCCTCTACCCTATAGATCACCCATAGACATTATATACAGTTATATGTCTGTACCCTATAGATCCCATATACACACTGTACACACAGACATATGCCTCTACCCTATAGATCACCCATAGACATTATATACAGTTATATGTCTGTACCCCATAGATCCCATATACACACTGTACACACAGACATATGCCTCTACCCTATAGATCACCCATAGACATTATATACAGTTATATGTCTGTACCCCATAGATCCCATATACACACTGTACACACAGACATATGCCTCTACCCTATAGATCACCCATAGACATTATATACAGTTATATGTCTGTACCCCATAGATCCCATATACACACTGTACACACAGACATATGCCTCTACCCTATAGATCACCCATAGACATTATATACAGTTATATGTCTGTACCCTATAGATCCCATATACACACTGTACACACAGACATATGCCTCTACCGTATAGATCACCCATAGACATTATATACAGTTATATGTCTGTACCCTATAGATCCCATATACACACTGTACACACAGACATATGCCTCTACCGTATAGATCACCCATAGACATTATACACAGTTATATGTCTGTACCCTATAGATCCCATATACACACTGTACACACAGACATATGCCTCTACCGTATAGATCACCCATAGACATTATACACAGTTATATGTCTGTACCCTATAGATCCCATATACACACTGTACACACAGACATATGCCTCTACCGTATAGATCACCCATAGACATTATACACAGTTATATGTCTGTACCCTATAGATCCCATATACACACTGTACACACAGACATATGCCTCTACCCTATAGATCACCCATAGACATTATATACAGTTATATGTCTGTACCCCATAGATCTCCTGTGCATGGAGTACACAGTTTCATCAATGAACATAAACAGTGATTTTGTGTGCTCATTCCGCAAAATCCCTTTGCGCACTCGCAGAAAGAGGGGCTTCTGCCCCCCAGGCCGGTCCCATAGTGGCCACCTTGGGCTGGGTCACTGGGCCACCTGCATTTTTTTTCCTTTAAAATGTTGCTAATAGGCTGCTGAGTAGGGCCTTGTCCCCTGGGCTATAATTTGCCAGCCTTTCCCTGCCCACAATCTCATACGCCACATAACGCAGCAACGTTCAATTCATCTTCAAGCGCAACGGACACTTTCTACGGTCTACGATTTCAGGGAGGGATCTGGTTAATGTATAGTAATGGCGCAGCAGCGTCCGATCCAAGTCTTGGGCATCCCTCACCCGTATCTCTTGCTCCAGCTACAGGTCTATTCTAAGTGCCGACTACTAGTGATGGCGGCTGTGCGCAGCTAGAACGTGTGTATGAAATGAGGAGCAGCTGTAACATTTATTTTATGCTCAGCAGACATTTAGATCATCCTAATAAATGTGTTTCATGGGGGAAAAACAAAGCAAAAAAAAACTATTTTTAAAAATTTGGTATGTCTAGTCATTAATAACTACTTTATTAGCAGGGGACAGTAATTAAAAATGTTGTCTGTGTATTCTTTTGTGAATGTATATCCACATAGCATTGGACATATCTTGCAGTGTCTTGTGTAGCAGACCTACACCCGAGCGCCCGTTTCTTCAGATCCGCTCCTTGTTAAGGACAGGAGTACACAGGGAATATTTACATTGTGCTCAGTAATTGTGTTGTGATGAATCAGGCCCCGAGTGTATAAGTGTGTCTGTGTATACTGCAGTGTATATGTGTGTAAGTGTGTCTGTGTACTGGAGTGTATATGTGTGTAAGTGTGTCTGTGTATACTGGAGTGTATATGTGTGTAAGTGTGTCTGTGTATACTGGAGTGTATATGTGTGTGTGTCTGTGTACTGGAGTGTATATGTGTGTAAGTGTGTCTGTGTATACTGGAGTGTATATGTGTGTAAGTGTGTCTGTGTACTGGAGTGTATATGTGTGTAAGTGTGTCTGTGTACTGGAGTATATATGTGTGTAAGGGTGTCTGTGTATACTGCAGTGTATATGTGTGTAAGTGTGTCTGTGTACTGGAGTATATATGTGTGTAAGTGTGTCTGTGTACTGGAGTATATATGTGTGTAAGGGTGTCTGTGTATACTGCAGTGTATATGTGTGTAAGTGTGTCTGTGTATACTGCAGTGTATATGTGTGTAAGTGTGTCTGTGTACTGGAGTATATATGTGTGTAAGGGTGTCTGTGTATACTGCAGTGTATATGTGTGTAAGTGTGTCTGTGTATACTGCAGTGTATATGTGTGTAAGTGTGTCTGTGTACTGGAGTATATATGTGTGTAAGTGTGTCTGTGTACTGGAGTATATATATGTGTGTAAGGGTGTCTGTGTATACTGCAGTGTATATGTGTGTAAGTGTGTCTGTGTACTGGAGTATATATGTGTGTAAGGGTGTCTGTGTATACTGCAGTGTATATGTGTGTAAGTGTGTCTGTGTACTGGAGAATATATGTGTGTAAGTGTGTCTGTGTACTGGAGTATATATGTGTGTAGGTGTGTCTGTGTACTGGAGTATATATGTGTGTAAGTGTGTCTGTGTACTGGAGTATATATGTGTGTAAGTGTGTCTGTGTATACTGCAGTGTATATGTGTGTAAGTGTGTCTGTGTACTGGAGTATATATGTGTGTAAGGGTGTCTGTGTATACTGCAGTGTATATGTGTGTAAGTGTGTCTGTGTACTGGAGTGTATATGTGTGTAAGTGTGTCTGTGTATACTGCAGTGTATATGTGTGTAAGTGTGTCTGTGTATACTGCAGTGTATATGTGTGTAAGTGTGTCTGTGTACTGGAGTATATATGTGTGTAAGGGTGTCTGTGTATACTGCAGTGTATATGTGTGTAAGTGTGTCTGTGTACTGGAGTGTATATGTGTATAAGGGTGTCTGTGTATACTGCAGTGTATATGTGTGTAAGTGTGTCTGTGTACTGGAGTATATATGTGTGTAAGTGTGTCTGTGTACTGGAGTGTATATGTGTGTAAGTGTGTCTGTGTATACTGCAGTGTATATGTGTGTAAGTGTGTCTGTGTACTGGAGTATATATGTGTGTAAGGGTGTCTGTGTATACTGCAGTGTATATGAGTGCAAGTATGTCTGTGTACTGGAGTATATATGTGTGTAAGGGTGTCTGTGTATACTGCAGTGTATATGTGTGTAAGTGTGTCTGTGTACTGGAGTGTATATGTGTGTAAGAGTGTCTGTGTATACTGCAGTGTATATGTGTGTAAGTGTGTCTGTGTACTGGAGTATATATGTGTGTAAGGGTGTCTGTGTATACTGCAGTGTATATGTGTGTAAGTGTGTCTGTGTACTGGAGTGTATATGTGTGTAAGGGTGTCTGTGTATACTGCAGTGTATATGTGTGTAAGTGTGTCTGTGTACTGGAGTATATATGTGTGTAAGGGTGTCTGTGTATACTGCAGTGTATATGTGTGTAAGTGTGTCTGTGTACTGGAGTATATATGTGTGTAAGGGTGTCTGTGTATACTGCAGTGTATATGTGTGTAAGTGTGTCTGTGTACTGCAGTGTATATGTGTGTAAGTGTGTCTGTGTACTGGAGTATATATGTGTGTAAGTGTGTCTGTGTACTGGAGTGTATATGTGTGTAAGTGTGTCTGTGTATACTGCAGTGTATATGTGTGTAAGTGTGTCTGTGTACTGGAGTATATATGTGTGTAAGGGTGTCTGTGTACTGGAGTGTATATGTGTGTAAGTGTGTCTGTGTATACTGCAGTGTATATGTGTGTAAGTGTGTCTGTGTACTGGAGTATATATGTGTGTAAGTGTGTCTGTGTACTGGAGTGTATATGTGTGTAAGGGTGTCTGTGTACTGGAGTGTATATGTGTGTAAGTGTGTCTGTGTATACTGCAGTGTATATGTGTGTAAGTGTGTCTGTGTACTGCAGTGTATATGTGTGTAAGTGTGTCTGTGTATACTGCAGTGTATATGTGTGTAAGTGTGTCTGTGTACTGCAGTGTATATGTGTGTAAGTGTGTCTGTGTACTGCAGTGTATATGTGTGTAAGTGTGTCTGTGTACTGCAGTGTATATGTGTGTAAGGGTGTCTGTGTACTGGAGTGTATATGTGTGTAAGTGTGTCTGTGTATACTGCAGTGTATATGTGTGTAAGTGTGTCTGTGTACTGCAGTGTATATGTGTGTAAGTGTGTCTGTGTACTGGAGTATATATGTGTGTAAGTGTGTCTGTGTACTGGAGTGTATATGTGTGTAAGTGTGTCTGTGTATACTGCAGTGTATATGTGTGTAAGTGTGTCTGTGTACTGGAGTATATATGTGTGTAAGTGTGTCTGTGTACTGGAGTGTATATGTGTGTAAGGGTGTCTGTGTACTGGAGTGTATATGTGTGTAAGTGTGTCTGTGTATACTGCAGTGTATATGTGTGTAAGTGTGTCTGTGTACTGCAGTGTATATGTGTGTAAGTGTGTCTGTGTATACTGCAGTGTATATGTGTGTAAGTGTGTCTGTGTACTGCAGTGTATATGTGTGTAAGTGTGTCTGTGTACTGGAGTATATATGTGTGTAAGTGTGTCTGTGTACTGGAGTGTATATGTGTGTAAGTGTGTCTGTGTATACTGCAGTGTATATGTGTGTAAGTGTGTCTGTGTACTGGAGTATATATGTGTGTAAGTGTGTCTGTGTACTGGAGTGTATATGTGTGTAAGGGTGTCTGTGTACTGGAGTGTATATGTGTGTAAGTGTGTCTGTGTACTGGAGTATATATGTGTGTAAGTGTGTCTGTGTACTGGAGTGTATATGTGTGTAAGTGTGTCTGTGTATACTGCAGTGTATATGTGTGTAAGTGTGTCTGTGTATACTGCAGTGTATATGTGTGTAAGTGTGTCTGTGTACTGGAGTATATATGTGTGTAAGGGTGTCTGTGTATACTGCAGTGTATATGTGTGTAAGTGTGTCTGTGTACTGGAGTATATATGTGTGTAAGTGTGTCTGTGTACTGGAGTATATATGTGTGTAAGTGTGTCTGTGTACTGGAGTATATATGTGTGTAAGTGTGTCTGTGTACTGGAGTATATATGTGTGTAAGTGTGTCTGTGTATACTGCAGTGTATATGTGTGCGTAAGTGTGTCTGTGTATACTGGAGTGTATATGTGTGTAAGGGTGTCTGTGTATACTGCAGTGTATATGTGTGTAAGTGTGTCTGTGTACTGCAGTGTATATGTGTGTAAGTGTGTCTGTGTACTGGAGTATATATGTGTGTAAGTGTGTCTGTGTACTGGAGTGTATATGTGTGTAAGTGTGTCTGTGTATACTGGAGTGTATATGTGTGTATAAGTGTGTCTGTGTACTCGAGTGTATATGTGTGTAAGTGTGTCTGTGTATACTAGAGTGTATATGTGTGTAAGTGTGTCTGTGTATACTGCAGTGTATATGTGTATAAGTGTGTCTGTGTACTGGAGTGTATATGTGTGTAAGTGTGTCTGTGTACTGGAGTGTATATGTGTATAAGTGTGTCTGTGTACTGGAGTGTATATGTGTGCGTAAGTGTGTCTGTGTATACTGGAGTTTATATGTGTGTAAGTGTGTCTGTGTACTGGAGTGTATATGTGTGTAAGTGTGTCTGTGTACTGGAGTATATATGTGTGTAAGTGTGTCTGTGTATACTGCAGTGTATATGTGTGTAAGTGTGTCTGTGTACTGGAGTGTATATGTGTGTAAGTGTGTCTGTGTATATGTGTGTAAGTGTGTCTGTGTATACTGCAGTGTATATGTGTGTAAGTGTGTCTGTGTACTGGAGTATATATGTGTGTAAGGGTGTCTGTGTATACTGCAGTGTATATGTGTGTAAGTGTGTCTGTGTACTGGAGTATATATGTGTGTAAGTGTGTCTGTGTACTGGAGTGTATATGTGTGTAAGTGTGTCTGTGTATACTGGAGTGTATATGTGTGTATAAGTGTGTCTGTGTACTCGAGTGTATATGTGTGTAAGTGTGTCTGTGTATACTGGAGTGTATATGTGTGTAAGTGTGTCTGTGTATACTGCAGTGTATATGTGTATAAGTGTGTCTGTGTACTGGAGTGTATATGTGTGTAAGTGTGTCTGTGTACTGGAGTGTATATGTGTGTAAGTGTGTCTGTGTACTGGAATATATGTGTGTGTAAGGGTGTCTGTGTATACTGCAGTGTATATGTGTGTAAGTGTGTCTGTGTACTGGAGTGTATATGTGTGTAAGTGTGTCTGTGTATACTGCAGTGTATATGTGTGTAAGTGTGTCTGTGTATACTGCAGTGTATATGTGTGTAAGTGTGTCTGTGTACTGGAGTATATATGTGTGTAAGGGTGTCTGTGTATACTGCAGTGTATATGTGTGTAAGTGTGTCTGTGTACTGGAGTATATATGTGTGTAAGTGTGTCTGTGTACTGGAGTGTATATGTGTGTAAGGGTGTCTGTGTACTGGAGTGTATATGTGTGTAAGTGTGTCTGTGTATACTGCAGTGTATATGTGTGTAAGTGTGTCTGTGTACTGCAGTGTATATGTGTGTAAGTGTGTCTGTGTATACTGCAGTGTATATGTGTGTAAGTGTGTCTGTGTACTGCAGTGTATATGTGTGTAAGTGTGTCTGTGTACTGGAGTATATATGTGTGTAAGTGTGTCTGTGTACTGGAGTGTATATGTGTGTAAGTGTGTCTGTGTATACTGCAGTGTATATGTGTGTAAGTGTGTCTGTGTACTGGAGTATATATGTGTGTAAGTGTGTCTGTGTACTGGAGTGTATATGTGTGTAAGGGTGTCTGTGTACTGGAGTGTATATGTGTGTAAGTGTGTCTGTGTACTGGAGTATATATGTGTGTAAGTGTGTCTGTGTACTGGAGTGTATATGTGTGTAAGTGTGTCTGTGTATACTGCAGTGTATATGTGTGTAAGTGTGTCTGTGTATACTGCAGTGTATATGTGTGTAAGTGTGTCTGTGTACTGGAGTATATATGTGTGTAAGGGTGTCTGTGTATACTGCAGTGTATATGTGTGTAAGTGTGTCTGTGTACTGGAGTATATATGTGTGTAAGTGTGTCTGTGTACTGGAGTATATATGTGTGTAAGTGTGTCTGTGTACTGGAGTATATATGTGTGTAAGTGTGTCTGTGTACTGGAGTATATATGTGTGTAAGTGTGTCTGTGTATACTGCAGTGTATATGTGTGCGTAAGTGTGTCTGTGTATACTGGAGTGTATATGTGTGTAAGGGTGTCTGTGTATACTGCAGTGTATATGTGTGTAAGTGTGTCTGTGCACTGGAGTGTATATGTGTGTAAGTGTGTCTGTGTATACTGGAGTGTATATGTGTGCGTAAGTGTGTCTGTGTATACTGGAGTGTATATGTGTGTAAGTGTGTCTGTGTACTGGAGTGTATATGTGTGTAAGTGTGTCTGTGTATACTGGAGTGTATATGTGTGTATAAGTGTGTCTGTGTACTCGAGTGTATATGTGTGTAAGTGTGTCTGTGTATACTGGAGTGTATATGTGTGTAAGTGTGTCTGTGTATACTGCAGTGTATATGTGTATAAGTGTGTCTGTGTACTGGAGTGTATATGTGTGTAAGTGTGTCTGTGTACTGGAGTGTATATGTGTATAAGTGTGTCTGTGTACTGGAGTGTATATGTCTGTAAGTGTGTCTGTGTACTGGAGTGTATATGTGTGCGTAAGTGTGTCTGTGTATACTGGAGTTTATATGTGTGTAAGTGTGTCTGTGTACTGGAGTGTATATGTGTGTAAGTGTGTCTGTGTACTGGAGTATATATGTGTGTAAGTGTGTCTGTGTATACTGCAGTGTATATGTGTGTAAGTGTGTCTGTGTACTGGAGTGTATATGTGTGTAAGTGTGTCTGTGTATATGTGTGTAAGTGTGTCTGTGTATACTGCAGTGTATATGTGTGTAAGTGTGTCTGTGTACTGGAGTATATATGTGTGTAAGGGTGTCTGTGTATACTGCAGTGTATATGTGTGTAAGTGTGTCTGTGTACTGGAGTATATATGTGTGTAAGTGTGTCTGTGTACTGGAGTGTATATGTGTGTAAGTGTGTCTGTGTATACTGGAGTGTATATGTGTGTATAAGTGTGTCTGTGTACTCGAGTGTATATGTGTGTAAGTGTGTCTGTGTATA
This sequence comes from Mixophyes australis, assembly GCA_036250195.1. Taxonomy (NCBI): domain Eukaryota; kingdom Metazoa; phylum Chordata; class Amphibia; order Anura; family Limnodynastidae; genus Mixophyes; species Mixophyes australis. The sequence goes on along the minus strand of JAVHZZ010000011.1, from coordinate 103,612,101 downwards.
CTGGAGTGTATATGTGTGTAAGTGTGTCTGTGTATACTGCAGTGTATATGTGTATAAGTGTGTCTGTGTACTGGAGTGTATATGTGTGTAAGTGTGTCTGTGTACTGGAGTGTATATGTGTGTAAGTGTGTCTGTGTACTGGAGTATATGTGTGTGTAAGGGTGTCTGTGTATACTGCAGTGTATATGTGTGTAAGTGTGTCTGTGTACTGGAGTGTATATGTGTGTAAGTGTGTCTGTGTATACTGCAGTGTATATGTGTGTAAGTGTGTCTGTGTATACTGCAGTGTATATGTGTGTAAGTGTGTCTGTGTACTGGAGTATATATGTGTGTAAGGGTGTCTGTGTATACTGCAGTGTATATGTGTGTAAGTGTGTCTGTGTACTGGAGTATATATGTGTGTAAGTGTGTCTGTGTACTGGAGTGTATATGTGTGTAAGTGTGTCTGTGTATACTGGAGTGTATATGTGTGTATAAGTGTGTCTGTGTACTCGAGTGTATATGTGTGTAAGTGTGTCTGTGTATACTGGAGTGTATATGTGTGTAAGTGTGTCTGTGTATACTGCAGTGTATATGTGTATAAGTGTGTCTGTGTACTGGAGTGTATATGTGTGTAAGTGTGTCTGTGTACTGGAGTGTATATGTGTATAAGTGTGTCTGTGTACTGGAGTGTATATGTCTGTAAGTGTGTCTGTGTACTGGAGTGTATATGTGTGCGTAAGTGTGTCTGTGTATACTGGAGTTTATATGTGTGTAAGTGTGTCTGTGTACTGGAGTGTATATGTGTGTAAGTGTGTCTGTGTACTGGAGTATATATGTGTGTAAGTGTGTCTGTGTATACTGCAGTGTATATGTGTGTAAGTGTGTCTGTGTACTGGAGTGTATATGTGTGTAAGTGTGTCTGTGTATACTGCAGTGTATATGTGTGTAAGTGTGTCTGTGTATACTGCAGTGTATATGTGTGTAAGTGTGTCTGTGTACTGGAGTATATATGTGTGTAAGGGTGTCTGTGTATACTGCAGTGTATATGTGTGTAAGTGTGTCTGTGTACTGGAGTATATATGAGTGTAAGTGTGTCTGTGTACTGGAGTGTATATGTGTGTAAGTGTGTCTGTGTACTGGAGTGTATATGTGTATAAGTGTGTCTGTGTATACTGGAGTGTATATGTGTGTAAGTGTGTCTGTGTATACTGGAGTGTATATGTGTGTAAGTGTGTCTGTGTACTGGAGTGTATATGTGTGTAAGTGTGTCTGTGTATACTGGAGTGTATATGTGTGTAAGTGTGTCTGTGTACTGGAGTGTATATGTGTGTAAGTGTGTCTGTGTATACTGCAGTGTATATGTGTGTAAGTGTGTCTGTGTATACTGGAGTGTATATGTGTGTAAGTGTGTCTGTGTACTGGAGTGTATATGTGTGTAAGTGTGTCTGTGTATACTGGAGTGTATATGTGTGTAAGTGTGTCTGTGTATACTGGAGTGTATATGTGTGTAAGTGTGTCTGTGTACTGGAGTGTATATGTGTGTAAGTGTGTCTGTGTATACTGGAGTGTATATGTGTGTAAGTGTGTCTGTGTACTGGAGTGTATATGTGTGTAAGTGTGTCTGTGTATACTGGAGTGTATATGTGTGTAAGTGTGTCTGTGTACTGGAGTGTATATGTGTGTAAGTGTGTCTGTGTATACTGGAGTGTATATGTGTGTAAGTGTGTCTGTGTATACTGGAGTGTATATGTGTGTGTGTCTGTGTACTGGAGTGTATATGTGTGTAAGTGTGTCTGTGTATACTGGAGTGTATATGTGTGTAAGTGTGTCTGTGTACTGGAGTGTATATGTGTGTAAGTGTGTCTGTGTACTGGAGTATATATGTGTGTAAGGGTGTCTGTGTATACTGCAGTGTATATGTGTGTAAGTGTGTCTGTGTACTGGAGTATATATGTGTGTAAGTGTGTCTGTGTACTGGAGTATATATGTGTGTAAGGGTGTCTGTGTATACTGCAGTGTATATGTGTGTAAGTGTGTCTGTGTATACTGCAGTGTATATGTGTGTAAGTGTGTCTGTGTACTGGAGTATATATGTGTGTAAGGGTGTCTGTGTATACTGCAGTGTATATGTGTGTAAGTGTGTCTGTGTATACTGCAGTGTATATGTGTGTAAGTGTGTCTGTGTACTGGAGTATATATGTGTGTAAGTGTGTCTGTGTACTGGAGTATATATATGTGTGTAAGGGTGTCTGTGTATACTGCAGTGTATATGTGTGTAAGTGTGTCTGTGTACTGGAGTATATATGTGTGTAAGGGTGTCTGTGTATACTGCAGTGTATATGTGTGTAAGTGTGTCTGTGTATACTGCAGTGTATATGTGTGTAAGTGTGTCTGTGTACTGGAGTATATATGTGTGTAAGGGTGTCTGTGTATACTGCAGTGTATATGTGTGTAAGTGTGTCTGTGTACTGGAGTGTATATGTGTATAAGGGTGTCTGTGTATACTGCAGTGTATATGTGTGTAAGTGTGTCTGTGTACTGGAGTATATATGTGTGTAAGTGTGTCTGTGTACTGGAGTGTATATGTGTGTAAGTGTGTCTGTGTATACTGCAGTGTATATGTGTGTAAGTGTGTCTGTGTACTGGAGTATATATGTGTGTAAGGGTGTCTGTGTATACTGCAGTGTATATGAGTGCAAGTATGTCTGTGTACTGGAGTATATATGTGTGTAAGGGTGTCTGTGTATACTGCAGTGTATATGTGTGTAAGTGTGTCTGTGTACTGGAGTGTATATGTGTGTAAGAGTGTCTGTGTATACTGCAGTGTATATGTGTGTAAGTGTGTCTGTGTACTGGAGTATATATGTGTGTAAGGGTGTCTGTGTATACTGCAGTGTATATGTGTGTAAGTGTGTCTGTGTACTGGAGTGTATATGTGTGTAAGGGTGTCTGTGTATACTGCAGTGTATATGTGTGTAAGTGTGTCTGTGTACTGGAGTATATATGTGTGTAAGGGTGTCTGTGTATACTGCAGTGTATATGTGTGTAAGTGTGTCTGTGTACTGGAGTATATATGTGTGTAAGGGTGTCTGTGTATACTGCAGTGTATATGTGTGTAAGTGTGTCTGTGTACTGCAGTGTATATGTGTGTAAGTGTGTCTGTGTACTGGAGTATATATGTGTGTAAGTGTGTCTGTGTACTGGAGTGTATATGTGTGTAAGTGTGTCTGTGTATACTGCAGTGTATATGTGTGTAAGTGTGTCTGTGTACTGGAGTATATATGTGTGTAAGGGTGTCTGTGTACTGGAGTGTATATGTGTGTAAGTGTGTCTGTGTATACTGCAGTGTATATGTGTGTAAGTGTGTCTGTGTACTGGAGTATATATGTGTGTAAGTGTGTCTGTGTACTGGAGTGTATATGTGTGTAAGGGTGTCTGTGTACTGGAGTGTATATGTGTGTAAGTGTGTCTGTGTATACTGCAGTGTATATGTGTGTAAGTGTGTCTGTGTACTGCAGTGTATATGTGTGTAAGTGTGTCTGTGTATACTGCAGTGTATATGTGTGTAAGTGTGTCTGTGTACTGCAGTGTATATGTGTGTAAGTGTGTCTGTGTACTGCAGTGTATATGTGTGTAAGTGTGTCTGTGTACTGCAGTGTATATGTGTGTAAGGGTGTCTGTGTACTGGAGTGTATATGTGTGTAAGTGTGTCTGTGTATACTGCAGTGTATATGTGTGTAAGTGTGTCTGTGTACTGCAGTGTATATGTGTGTAAGTGTGTCTGTGTACTGGAGTATATATGTGTGTAAGTGTGTCTGTGTACTGGAGTGTATATGTGTGTAAGTGTGTCTGTGTATACTGCAGTGTATATGTGTGTAAGTGTGTCTGTGTACTGGAGTATATATGTGTGTAAGTGTGTCTGTGTACTGGAGTGTATATGTGTGTAAGTGTGTCTGTGTATACTGCAGTGTATATGTGTGTAAGTGTGTCTGTGTATACTGCAGTGTATATGTGTGTAAGTGTGTCTGTGTACTGGAGTATATATGTGTGTAAGGGTGTCTGTGTATACTGCAGTGTATATGTGTGTAAGTGTGTCTGTGTACTGGAGTATATATGTGTGTAAGTGTGTCTGTGTACTGGAGTATATATGTGTGTAAGTGTGTCTGTGTACTGGAGTATATATGTGTGTAAGTGTGTCTGTGTACTGGAGTATATATGTGTGTAAGTGTGTCTGTGTATACTGCAGTGTATATGTGTGCGTAAGTGTGTCTGTGTATACTGGAGTGTATATGTGTGTAAGGGTGTCTGTGTATACTGCAGTGTATATGTGTGTAAGTGTGTCTGTGCACTGGAGTGTATATGTGTGTAAGTGTGTCTGTGTATACTGGAGTGTATATGTGTGCGTAAGTGTGTCTGTGTATACTGGAGTGTATATGTGTGTAAGTGTGTCTGTGTACTGGAGTGTATATGTGTGTAAGTGTGTCTGTGTATACTGGAGTGTATATGTGTGTATAAGTGTGTCTGTGTACTCGAGTGTATATGTGTGTAAGTGTGTCTGTGTATACTGGAGTGTATATGTGTGTAAGTGTGTCTGTGTATACTGCAGTGTATATGTGTATAAGTGTGTCTGTGTACTGGAGTGTATATGTGTGTAAGTGTGTCTGTGTACTGGAGTGTATATGTGTATAAGTGTGTCTGTGTACTGGAGTGTATATGTCTGTAAGTGTGTCTGTGTACTGGAGTGTATATGTGTGCGTAAGTGTGTCTGTGTATACTGGAGTTTATATGTGTGTAAGTGTGTCTGTGTACTGGAGTGTATATGTGTGTAAGTGTGTCTGTGTACTGGAGTATATATGTGTGTAAGTGTGTCTGTGTATACTGCAGTGTATATGTGTGTAAGTGTGTCTGTGTACTGGAGTGTATATGTGTGTAAGTGTGTCTGTGTATATGTGTGTAAGTGTGTCTGTGTATACTGCAGTGTATATGTGTGTAAGTGTGTCTGTGTACTGGAGTATATATGTGTGTAAGGGTGTCTGTGTATACTGCAGTGTATATGTGTGTAAGTGTGTCTGTGTACTGGAGTATATATGTGTGTAAGTGTGTCTGTGTACTGGAGTGTATATGTGTGTAAGTGTGTCTGTGTATACTGGAGTGTATATGTGTGTATAAGTGTGTCTGTGTACTCGAGTGTATATGTGTGTAAGTGTGTCTGTGTATACTGGAGTGTATATGTGTGTAAGTGTGTCTGTGTATACTGCAATGTATATGTGTATAAGTGTGTCTGTGTACTGGAGTGTATATGTGTGTAAGTGTGTCTGTGTACTGGAGTGTATATGTGTGTAAGTGTGTCTGTGTACTGGAGTATATGTGTGTGTAAGGGTGTCTGTGTATACTGCAGTGTATATGTGTGTAAGTGTGTCTGTGCACTGGAGTGTATATGTGTGTAAGTGTGTCTGTGTATACTGGAGTGTATATGTGTGCGTAAGTGTGTCTGTGTATACTGGAGTGTATATGTGTGTAAGTGTGTCTGTGTACTGGAGTGTATATGTGTGTAAGTGTGTCTGTGTATACTGGAGTGTATATGTGTGTATAAGTGTGTCTGTGTACTCGAGTGTATATGTGTGTAAGTGTGTCTGTGTATACTGGAGTGTATATGTGTGTAAGTGTGTCTGTGTATACTGCAGTGTATATGTGTATAAGTGTGTCTGTGTACTGGAGTGTATATGTGTGTAAGTGTGTCTGTGTACTGGAGTGTATATGTGTATAAGTGTGTCTGTGTACTGGAGTGTATATGTCTGTAAGTGTGTCTGTGTACTGGAGTGTATATGTGTGCGTAAGTGTGTCTGTGTATACTGGAGTTTATATGTGTGTAAGTGTGTCTGTGTACTGGAGTGTATATGTGTGTAAGTGTGTCTGTGTACTGGAGTATATATGTGTGTAAGTGTGTCTGTGTATACTGCAGTGTATATGTGTGTAAGTGTGTCTGTGTACTGGAGTGTATATGTGTGTAAGTGTGTCTGTGTATATGTGTGTAAGTGTGTCTGTGTATACTGCAGTGTATATGTGTGTAAGTGTGTCTGTGTACTGGAGTATATATGTGTGTAAGGGTGTCTGTGTATACTGCAGTGTATATGTGTGTAAGTGTGTCTGTGTACTGGAGTATATATGTGTGTAAGTGTGTCTGTGTACTGGAGTGTATATGTGTGTAAGTGTGTCTGTGTATACTGGAGTGTATATGTGTGTATAAGTGTGTCTGTGTACTCGAGTGTATATGTGTGTAAGTGTGTCTGTGTATACTGGAGTGTATATGTGTGTAAGTGTGTCTGTGTATACTGCAATGTATATGTGTATAAGTGTGTCTGTGTACTGGAGTGTATATGTGTGTAAGTGTGTCTGTGTACTGGAGTGTATATGTGTGTAAGTGTGTCTGTGTACTGGAGTATATGTGTGTGTAAGGGTGTCTGTGTATACTGCAGTGTATATGTGTGTAAGTGTGTCTGTGTACTGGAGTGTATATGTGTGTAAGTGTGTCTGTGTATACTGCAGTGTATATGTGTGTAAGTGTGTCTGTGTATACTGCAGTGTATATGTGTGTAAGTGTGTCTGTGTACTGGAGTATATATGTGTGTAAGGGTGTCTGTGTATACTGCAGTGTATATGTGTGTAAGTGTGTCTGTGTACTGGAGTATATATGTGTGTAAGTGTGTCTGTGTACTGGAGTGTATATGTGTGTAAGTGTGTCTGTGTATACTGGAGTGTATATGTGTGTATAAGTGTGTCTGTGTACTCGAGTGTATATGTGTGTAAGTGTGTCTGTGTATACTGGAGTGTATATGTGTGTAAGTGTGTCTGTGTATACTGCAGTGTATATGTGTATAAGTGTGTCTGTGTACTGGAGTGTATATGTGTGTAAGTGTGTCTGTGTACTGGAGTGTATATGTGTATAAGTGTGTCTGTGTACTGGAGTGTATATGTCTGTAAGTGTGTCTGTGTACTGGAGTGTATATGTGTGCGTAAGTGTGTCTGTGTATACTGGAGTTTATATGTGTGTAAGTGTGTCTGTGTACTGGAGTGTATATGTGTGTAAGTGTGTCTGTGTACTGGAGTATATATGTGTGTAAGTGTGTCTGTGTATACTGCAGTGTATATGTGTGTAAGTGTGTCTGTGTACTGGAGTGTATATGTGTGTAAGTGTGTCTGTGTATACTGCAGTGTATATGTGTGTAAGTGTGTCTGTGTATACTGCAGTGTATATGTGTGTAAGTGTGTCTGTGTACTGGAGTATATATGTGTGTAAGGGTGTCTGTGTATACTGCAGTGTATATGTGTGTAAGTGTGTCTGTGTACTGGAGTATATATGAGTGTAAGTGTGTCTGTGTACTGGAGTGTATATGTGTGTAAGTGTGTCTGTGTACTGGAGTGTATATGTGTATAAGTGTGTCTGTGTATACTGGAGTGTATATGTGTGTAAGTGTGTCTGTGTATACTGGAGTGTATATGTGTGTAAGTGTGTCTGTGTACTGGAGTGTATATGTGTGTAAGTGTGTCTGTGTATACTGGAGTGTATATGTGTGTAAGTGTGTCTGTGTACTGGAGTGTATATGTGTGTAAGTGTGTCTGTGTATACTGCAGTGTATATGTGTGTAAGTGTGTCTGTGTATACTGGAGTGTATATGTGTGTAAGTGTGTCTGTGTACTGGAGTGTATATGTGTGTAAGTGTGTCTGTGTATACTGGAGTGTATATGTGTGTAAGTGTGTCTGTGTATACTGGAGTGTATATGTGTGTAAGTGTGTCTGTGTACTGGAGTGTATATGTGTGTAAGTGTGTCTGTGTATACTGGAGTGTATATGTGTGTAAGTGTGTCTGTGTACTGGAGTGTATATGTGTGTAAGTGTGTCTGTGTATACTGGAGTGTATATGTGTGTAAGTGTGTCTGTGTACTGGAGTGTATATGTGTGTAAGTGTGTCTGTGTATACTGGAGTGTATATGTGTGTAAGTGTGTCTGTGTATACTGGAGTGTATATGTGTGTAAGTGTGTCTGTGTATACTGGAGTGTATATGTGTGTAAGTGTGTCTGTGTATACTGTAGTTTATACACTGCCACAACATTATAACCACTGACAACTGAAGTGAATAACACTGATTATCTCATTACAATGGCACCTGTCCTGGGGTAGGATATATTAGGCAACAAGTGAACAGTCAGATCCAGGCCCGGTGCTCCCATTAGGCAAGGTTAGGCACTTGCCTAGGGCGCCGGGCTCTGGAGGGCGCCACAGTATTCTAAAAGACTTTAAAACTGTGCGGCGACCGCTGACCATACCTGTCACGGCCGCCGCACAGCATCAGATGCACGGGGAGGGGGGGAAGAGGCTATTTTGTCACCACCGCCGCCTCTCTGCTCCGTCTCCTCCCCTCCACTTACTAGTGTCAGTGAGTGGAGGGGAGGAGACGGAGTAGAGAGGCGGCGGTGGTGAGACAAGGTAAGGAGAGGAGGGAGGAAGGCGGCGATTTTTGCAGGGGGGGTGGCGATTTTTGCGGGGGTGGGGGGGCGCCGCTTTTTTAAAAATGCCTAGGGCGCCGTGGACCCTAGCACCGGCCCTGGTCAGATCTTGAAGTTAATGTGTTTTAAGCAGGAAAAATGGGCTTAAGGATCTGAGCGACTTGGACAAGGGTCAAATTGTGATTGACTGGGTCAGAGCATCTCCAAATGTCCGGTCTTGTGGGGTTTCCCGGTATGCAGAGATTAGTACCTACCAAAAGTGTCCCAAGGAAGGACAACCAGTGAACCGCGACAGGGACATGGACACCCAAGGCTCACTGAAATGTAGGGGAGTGAGGGCGCCCGTCTGTCTGTCTGTCTGTCTGTCTGTCTGTCTGTCTGTCTGTCTGTCTGTCTGTCTGTCTGTCTGTCTGTCTGTCTGTCTGTCTGTCTGTCTGGTCCCACCCCACAGAAGAGCTACTGTAGCACAAATTGATGATAAAGTTACTCCTGGCTATGATAGAGAGGTGTCAGAACACACAGAGCATCGCAGCTTGCTGCGTATGGGGCTGTGTAGCCGCAGACCGGTCAGAGAGCCCATGCTGACAACTGTCCACCACTGAAAGCACCTACAATGGACACGTGAGCTCCAGAACTGGACCATGGAGCAATGGAAGAAGGTGGCCTGGTCTGATGAATCACAGTTTCTTTTACATCATGTGGACGGCCGGGTGTGTGTGTTGTTTACCTGGGGAAGAGATGGCACCAGGATGCACTATGGGAAGTGTCACACTGCAGGAATTGTTCAGGAATGGTTTGAGGAACATGACACAGAGATCAAAGTGTTGACTTTGGCTCCAAATTCCCCAGATCTCAATCCATCGAGCATCTGTGGGATGTGCTGGAAATACAAGTCTAAGCCATGGAGGCCCCACCTGGCAACTTACAGGACTTCAAGGATCTGCTGCTAACATCTTGGTGCCAGATACCACAGGACACCTTCACAGGTCTTGTGGAGGCCATGTCTCAACGGGTCAGAGCTGTTCTGGTGGCACAAGGTGGGACCTACATAATATTAGGTAGGTGGGTTTAATGTTGGGGCTGAGCAGTGTATGTGTATATACTGGAGATGTACCATAGATACAGCGTAACATTATCAATCCTTTGTTGTACCATAGATACAGTGTGTGATAGTATAGCAAGTGTGTTACATTACAGAGTGTGTGACATTATAGATGCAACGTGTGACATTATAGATGCAGGGTGTGACATTATAGATACATGTGACATTATAGATACATGTGACATTATAGATATAGGGTGTGACATTATAGATACATGTGACATTATAAATGCAGGGTGTGACATTATAGATACATGTGACATTATAGATGCAGGGTGTGACATTATAGATACATGTGAGATTATAGATGCAGGGTGTGACATTATAGATACATGTGACATTATAGATGCAGGGTGTGACATTATAGATACATGTGACATTATAGATGCAGGGTGTGACATTATAGATACATGTGACATTATAGATGCAACGTGTGACATTATAGATGCAGGGTGTGACATTATAGATGCAACGTGTGACATTATAGATGCAGGGTGTGACATTATAGATACATGTGACATTATAGATGCAGGGTGTGACATTATAGATACATGTGACATTATAGATGCAGGGTGTGACATTATAGATGCAGGGTGTGACATTATAGATACATGTGACATTATAGATGCAGGGTGTGACATTATAGATACATGTGACATTATAGATGCAGGGTGTGACATTATAGATACATGTGACATTATAGATGCAACGTGTGACATTATAGATGCAGGGTGTGACATTATAGATACATGTGACATTATAGATACATGTGACATTATAGATATAGGGTGTGACATTATAGATACATGTGACATTATAGATGCAGGGTGTGACATTATAGATACATGTAACATTATAGATGCAGGGTGTGACATTATAGATACATGTGACATTATAGATACATGTGACATTATAGATACAGGGTGTGACATTATAGATATATGTGACATTATAGATATATGTGACATTATAGATACATGTGACATTATAGATGCAGGGTGTGACATTATAGATACATGTGACATTATAGATACGTGTGACATTATAGATACAGGGTGTGACATTATAGACATATGTGACATTATAGATATATGTGACATTATAGATACATGTGACATTATAGATATAGGGTGTGACATTATAGATACATGTGACATTATAGATGCAGGGTGTGACATTATAGATACGTGTGACTCGGCAGGCAGCTTCTTACCTTCTTCTCTCCAGCTACATGCACCAGGCTGGTGCACTCATTGGCAGCAGGTTTGGGGGGGGCTTCCTTCTCCTCAGGCTGCATGTTGGGGTGATAGTGAGCGGCTGATGCACCTGTTCCTCTCGCTGATGTCTTCTCTCCCTCTAATGTCACCGTCTGTCTCCAGCTTTACTACTATTCTCCTGATCCCTCCTTCTCTCCTCCTCCTTTCTATGCTCCATGTTTCCCAATGTAACTCCCCTCCTCCCCGAGTCTTACTCCTCCTCCCAACATACTCCTGTGTCTCTCCCCCTCCCCATAATAATAATATTCCTGTGTATCTCCCCCTCCTCATCTTATTCCATCTGTCCTCTCCCTATAATACTCCTGTGTATCCCACCTCCCTATAATACTCCTGTGTATCTCCCCTCCCTATAATACTACTGTGTATCCCCCCTCCCTATAATACTCCTGTGTATCTCCCCCTCCCCATAATAATACTCCTGTGTATCTCCCCCTCCCCATAATAATAATATTCCTGTGTCTCTCCCCCTCCTCATAATAATAATACTCCTGTGTCTCTCCCCCTCCCCATAATAATAATAATACTCCTGTGTCTCTCCCCCTCCTCATAATAATAATACTCCTGTGTCTCTCCCCCTCCCCATAATAATAATATTCCTGTGTCTCTCCCCCTCCTCATAATAATAATACTCCTGTGTCTCTCCCCCTCCCCATAATAATAATAATACTCCTGTGTCTCTCCTCCACCTCATAATAATAATACTCCTGTGTCTCTCCCCCTCCTCATAATAATAATACTCCTGTGTCTCTCCTCCACCTCATAATAATAATACTCCTGTGTCTCTCCCCCTCCTCATAATAATAATACTCCTGTGTCTCTCCCCCTCCCCATAATAATAATATTCCTGTGTCTCTCCCCCTCCTCATAATAATAATACTCCTGTGTCTCTCCCCCTCCCCATAATAATAATACTCCTGTGTCTCTCCCCCTCCTCATAATAATACTCCTGTGTATCTCCCCCTCCTCATAATAATATTCCTGTGTATCTCCCCCTCCCCATAATAATAATACTCCTGTGTATCTCCCCCTCCTCATAATAATAATACTCCTGTGTATCTCCCCCTCCCCATAATAATATTCCTGTGTATCTCCTCCTCCTCATCATATTCCATCTGTCCTCTCCCTATAATACTCCTGTGTATCCCACCTCCCTATAATACTCCTGTGTATCCCACCTCCCTATAATACTCCTGTGTATCCCACCTCCCTATAATACTCCTGTGTATCCCCCCTCCATAGAACACAGTGCAGGAGCAGAGAGAACTGTATAGAGCACAATCCAGTCCTGTTCTCACCGCTGACATCGCCCCAGCCCCCTCTCTATATCAGACCACCACAGCGCTATCACCAGCGGTAGAGATTCACCTGCTCTCTCCAGCCAAACTTATATAACAGGGATCAAGGCGCTGCATGTACCGTCACAACCTTCCTTTAACTATCGCCGTATCAGGGTGGGAGATAAAGGGGTATAATCATTGGAAAAATGCTTTGTTTGTTTATTTAAATAAAACATTTCTTCTAATCAGATCACTTGCAAAACAATTCTTTTTAAAATAAATAGTTTAAAAAATGTTCTTTCCAGGGGGAATTGCGAGGCCAAGTTAGGACTTCTGGATTCACTGCAAGTGCCTGAACCGGGAGGTATACGCCAGCGCAGCGGTGAGACTTCCATTCAGTACCACTCAATATGTTTTATTGGTAAATCACATCGATAGGAGGTTCTGTATCATGGTGATAAGCAGCGCTATCGCCACATTGATAAATAGACCCTACATCCACTAAGCACAATGTACGTGTTCCTCCGCTGAGCAGCGCTGGACCTCAGGAAGGCGTCGCCTGGAGACGATTCCTGGTTACAGCCGCTTTGTAGGGTGACTGTCACATGGCACTGTCAGCAGGGTGTGTTGGGTATCACAGTATTACTGTACATTCATATTACTTCATCTAAACTCAGCCAGGAAACCTATTCATAGCAGTCAGTGTGACCTGAAGGTGAGGTGGGTGGGTGGTCAGAACGTGCACCCGACTGCGCAGATTCCTTCAGGGGGACTTTCAGTGTTAATGTCCCGATATTGCCTGGATAAATCTTGTCATCTCTTCCCTCCCAACATTACCACTAGGCAAACTGGGACAGAACGTGCTTGGCCGTGCCATGGGTGCACAACTAGCACTTCCAAAGTCTTCAGCTGCCCCACCTCCCCTAATAATACCCTACTTCAGCACGCACACCAGTGAGGACCTGTGTGAGGCTCTCTGTATGTCTCACTCCTCCATTATGGTTTTGGACAGAAGAGCTCCGAATACTCCCAGAGATCATTTACCGGGAATACTCCCAGAGATCATTTACCGGGAATACTCCCAGACATCATTTACCGGGAATACTCCCAGAGATCATTTACCGGGAATACTCCCAGAGATCATTTACCGGGAATACTCACCAGAGATCATTTACCGGGAATACTCACCAGAGATCATTTACCGGGAATACTCCCAGAGATCATTTACCGGGAATACTCACCAGAGATCATTTACCGGGAATACTCACCAGAGATCATTTACCGGGAATACTCACTAGAGATCATTTACCGGGAATACTCCCAGGGATCATTTACCGGGAATACTCCCAGAGATCATTTACCGGGAATACTCCCAGAAGATTTAAAGAAAAACATTCAATATTTACTAATTCAGCTTAAAATATTGATCTTACAAAGTGAAGTATGAAAAGTCTGTTGTGTAATAAAAGATTTCCTTACATGAGAAACTAATCAAATTTGCTTAATTTTTAAATTGGTATCTGAGCAACTAAAACTAATACTGCACATTATAATACATAGTGCTCCTTATCCTGTTCTGCTCACTCAGTAATCATCCTCGAGCCGTTCATCGTACATCCGGAATCTGCAGTTTCCTCAATGTGATTCCAGAGCTGTTTGTATTCAGTGCACACGTCACAGTCTCCTGGGACCGGCCACAGTTACAGCTCTGCTCTCCAGTGGCTCAGTGAGCAGTTTTTGGTTCACTTTGTCACTCTGTATTATATGTACATTGGAGAAGATTTTATCTTTGGGATGGCTGATCTCTGTATATTCTGTTATATGTGATGGATCGCAATATAGCATCATGGACAGGTATAGATTACATATTACAGCTCTTCAGAGATATCAGTGGACATCTCTGGTATCTTTCATATGCAATGTTTTTAGTAAATATATTCTACACTAAACATCTGTCTGGTTGGCTGCAGCCATGGGTCCAATTTAAACTGGATCAGAGCCTGGCTCTATCATGTCTCTCAATGAGATCACTGCCTGGCTCTATCATGTCTCTCAATGAGATCACTGTTCTGCTCCATCATGTCTCTCAATGAGATCACTGCCTGGCTCTATCATGTCTCTCAATGAGATCACTGTTCTGCTCCATCATGTCTCTCAATGAGATCACTGCCGGTCTCTATCATGTCTCTCAATGAGATCACTGCCGGTCTCTATCATGTCTCTCAATGAGATCACTGCCGGTCTCTATCATGTCTCTCAATGAGATCACTGCCGGTCTCTATCATGTCCCTCAATGAGATCACTGCAGGCTCTATCATGTCTCTCAATGAGATCACTGCCAGGCTCCATCATGTCTCTCAATGAGATCACTGCCAGGCTCCATCATGTCTCTCAATGAGATCACTGCCAGGCTCCATCATGTCCCCCAATGAGATCACTGCAGGCTCTATCATGTCTCTCAATGAGATCACTGCCAGGCTCTATCATGTCTCTCAATGAGATCACTGTCCTGCTCCATCATGTCTCTCAATGAGATCACTGACCTGCTCCATCATGTCTCTCAATGAGATCACTGCCAGGCTCTATCATGTCTCTCAATGAGATCACTGACCTGCTCCATCATGTCTCTCAATGAGATCACTGCCAGGCTCTATCATGTCTCTCAATGAGATCACTGCCAGGCTCTATCATGTCTCTCAATGAGATCACTGCCGGTCTCTATCATGTCTCTCAATGAGATCACTGCCAGGCTCTATCATGTCTCTCAATGAGATCACTGTCCTGCTCCATCATGTCTCAATGAGATCACTACAGGCTCTATCATGTCTCTCAATGAGATCACTGCCAGGCTCTATCATGTCTCTCAATGAGATCACTGCAGGCTCTATCATGTCTCTCAATGAGATCACTGCCTGGCTCTATAATGTCTCTCAATGAGATCACTGCAGGCTCTATCATGTCTCTCAATGAGATCACTGCCAGGCTTTATCATGTCTCTCAATGAGATCACTGCCAGGCTTTATCATGTCTCTCAATGAGATCACTGTTCTGCTCCATCATGTCTCTCAATGAGATCACTGCCAGGCTCCATCATGTCCCCCAATGAGATCACTGCAGGCTCTATCATGTCTCTCAATGAGATCACTGCCAGGCTCTATCTTGTCTCTCAATGAGATCACTGTCCTGCTCCATCATGTCTCTCAATGAGATCACTACAGGCTCTATCATGTCTCTCAATGAGATCACTGCCAGGCTCTATCATGTCTCTCAATGAGATCACTGCCGGTCTCTATCATGTCTCTCAATGAGATCACTGCCGGTCTCTATCATGTCTCTCAATGAGATCACTGCCGGGCTCTATCATGTCTCTCAATGAGATCACTGCCAGGCTCTATCATGTCTCTCAATGAGATCACTGCCAGGCTCTATCATGTCTCTCAATGAGATCACTGTCCTGCTCCATCATGTCTCTCAATGAGATCACTCCCAGGCTCTATCATGTCTCTCAATGAGATCACTCCCAGGCTCTATCATGTCTCTCAATGAGATCACTCCCAGGCTCTATCATGTCTCTCAATGAGATCACTCCCAGGCTCTATCATGTCTCTCAATGAGATCGCTACCAGGCTCCATCATGTCCCCCAATGAGATCACTGCAGGCTCTATCATGTCTCTCAATGAGATCACTGCCAGGCTCTATCATGTCTCTCAATGAGATCACTGTCCTGCTCCATCATGTCTCTCAATGAGATCACTGACCTGCTCCATCATGTCTCTCAATGAGATCACTGCCAGGCTCTATCATGTCTCTCAATGAGATCACTGACCTGCTCCATCATGTCTCTCAATGAGATCACTGCCAGGCTCTATCATGTCTCTCAATGAGATCACTGCCAGGCTCTATCATGTCTCTCAATGAGATCACTGCCGGTCTCTATCATGTCTCTCAATGAGATCACTGCCAGGCTCTATCATGTCTCTCAATGAGATCACTGTCCTGCTCCATCATGTCTCAATGAGATCACTACAGGCTCTATCATGTCTCTCAATGAGATCACTGCCAGGCTCTATCATGTCTCTCAATGAGATCACTGCAGGCTCTATCATGTCTCTCAATGAGATCACTGCCTGGCTCTATAATGTCTCTCAATGAGATCACTGCAGGCTCTATCATGTCTCTCAATGAGATCACTGCCAGGCTTTATCATGTCTCTCAATGAGATCACTGCCAGGCTTTATCATGTCTCTCAATGAGATCACTGTTCTGCTCCATCATGTCTCTCAATGAGATCACTGCCAGGCTCCATCATGTCCCCCAATGAGATCACTGCAGGCTCTATCATGTCTCTCAATGAGATCACTGCCAGGCTCTATCTTGTCTCTCAATGAGATCACTGTCCTGCTCCATCATGTCTCTCAATGAGATCACTACAGGCTCTATCATGTCTCTCAATGAGATCACTGCCAGGCTCTATCATGTCTCTCAATGAGATCACTGCCGGTCTCTATCATGTCTCTCAATGAGATCACTGCCGGTCTCTATCATGTCTCTCAATGAGATCACTGCCGGGCTCTATCATGTCTCTCAATGAGATCACTGCCAGGCTCTATCATGTCTCTCAATGAGATCACTGCCAGGCTCTATCATGTCTCTCAATGAGATCACTGTCCTGCTCCATCATGTCTCTCAATGAGATCACTCCCAGGCTCTATCATGTCTCTCAATGAGATCACTCCCAGGCTCTATCATGTCTCTCAATGAGATCACTCCCAGGCTCTATCATGTCTCTCAATGAGATCACTCCCAGGCTCTATCATGTCTCTCAATGAGATCGCTACCAGGCTCTATCATGTCTCTTAATGAGATCACTACAGGCTCTATCATGTCTCTCAATGAGATCACTGCCGGTCTCTATCATGTCTCTCAATGAGATCACTGTCAGGCTCTATCATGTCTCTCAATGAGATCACTGTCCTGCTCCATCATGTCTCTCAATGAGATCACTGCCAGGCTCTATCATGTCTCTCAATGAGATCACTGCCAGGCTCTATCATGTCTCTCAATGAGATCACTGCCGGTCTCTATCATGTCTCTCAATGAGATCACTGCCAGGCTCTATCATGTCTCTCAATGAGATCACTGTCCTGCTCCATCATGTCTCAATGAGATCACTACAGGCTCTATCATGTCTCTCAATGAGATCACTGCCAGGCTCTATCATGTCTCTCAATGAGATCACTGCAGGCTCTATCATGTCTCTCAATGAGATCACTGCCTGGCTCTATAATGTCTCTCAATGAGATCACTGCAGGCTCTATCATGTCTCTCAATGAGATCACTGCCAGGCTTTATCATGTCTCTCAATGAGATCACTGCCAGGCTTTATCATGTCTCTCAATGAGATCACTGTTCTGCTCCATCATGTCTCTCAATGAGATCACTGCCAGGCTCCATCATGTCCCCCAATGAGATCACTGCAGGCTCTATCATGTCTCTCAATGAGATCACTGCCAGGCTCTATCTTGTCTCTCAATGAGATCACTGTCCTGCTCCATCATGTCTCTCAATGAGATCACTACAGGCTCTATCATGTCTCTCAATGAGATCACTGCCAGGCTCTATCATGTCTCTCAATGAGATCACTGCCGGTCTCTATCATGTCTCTCAATGAGATCACTGCCGGTCTCTATCATGTCTCTCAATGAGATCACTGCCGGGCTCTATCATGTCTCTCAATGAGATCACTGCCAGGCTTTATCATGTCTCTCAATGAGATCACTGTTCTGCTCCATCATGTCTCTCAATGAGATCACTGCCAGGCTCCATCATGTCCCCCAATGAGATCACTGCAGGCTCTATCATGTCTCTCAATGAGATCACTGCCAGGCTCTATCTTGTCTCTCAATGAGATCACTGTCCTGCTCCATCATGTCTCTCAATGAGATCACTACAGGCTCTATCATGTCTCTCAATGAGATCACTGCCAGGCTCTATCATGTCTCTCAATGAGATCACTGCCGGTCTCTATCATGTCTCTCAATGAGATCACTGCCGGTCTCTATCATGTCTCTCAATGAGATCACTGCCGGGCTCTATCATGTCTCTCAATGAGATCACTGCCAGGCTCTATCATGTCTCTCAATGAGATCACTGCCATGCTCTATCATGTCTCTCAATGAGATCACTGTCCTGCTCCATCATGTCTCTCAATGAGATCACTCCCAGGCTCTATCATGTCTCTCAATGAGATCACTCCCAGGCTCTATCATGTCTCTCAATGAGATCACTCCCAGGCTCTATCATGTCTCTCAATGAGATCGCTACCAGGCTCTATCATGTCTCTTAATGAGATCACTACAGGCTCTATCATGTCTCTCAATGAGATCACTGCCGGTCTCTATCATGTCTCTCAATGAGATCACTGTCAGGCTCTATCATGTCTCTCAATGAGATCACTGTCCTGCTCCATCATGTCTCTCAATGAGATCACTACAGGCTCTATCATGTCTCTCAATGAGATCACTGCCAGGCTCTATCATGTCTCTCAATGAGATCACTGCCAGGCTCTATCATGTCTCTCAATGAGATCACTGCCGGTCTCTATCATGTCTCTCAATGAGATCACTGCCGGTCTCTATCATGTCTCTCAATGAGATCACTGCCGGTCTCTATCATGTCTCTCAATGAGATCACTGCCGGTCTCTATCATGTCTCTCAATGAGATCACTGCCGGTCTCTATCATGTCTCTCAATGAGATCACTGCCGGTCTCTATCATGTCTCTCAATGAGATTACTGCCAGACTCTATCATGTCTCTCAATGAGATCACTGTCCTGCTCCATCATGTCTCTCAATGAGATCACTGTCCTGCTCCATCATGTCTCTCAATGAGATCACTACAGGCTCGATCATGTCTCTCAATGAGATTACTGCCAGGCTGTCACGGGCACTAGGAGTCTTTACCCAGGGATCACCAGGTGGTAGGCTTACCAGAGCAATGTAGATGGTAATAGGGTACTCTGGTAGCAGGGTGATCACGGAACAGGAAATAGTAGATGATGAGATGCTCAGGAAAGTCTATGACTAGCAGCACTGGTAATATGGAGGTAATAATACACGAGGAACTGTATGGACAAGGGCACGTGAAGGTAGTCAGTGGTCTGCGATAGCAAGTTGTACCACTGCTATAGTGAGGAGGAATGTCCAACAGAAACGAGGAGGTGATGAGAGTCAGTGGTCTGCGATAGCAAGTTGTACCACTGCTATGTGAGAGGATACTGGAACAGGTGATACAGGAAACAGGGATCAGTGGTCTGCCATCAGCAAGTTGTACCACTGAATATATATGTGAGGAGGTGCACGGGGAGAGACTGCAACACAGGATGTACACGGGCACCTTAAACACGATCCACAGTAATATGCACAATATATATATAAATGACTGAACAGGTCTGCAAATATAGAAAGTCTCTTGAAGTAATCCAGCACAAGATAACACAGTCAATGATGGCAATAGACACAGCGGATAGCAGACTCCAGAGGAGAACCAACACAGTCCAGCAAGATATGCAATACACCAGCACAGTCAATGAGAAGTATGCATACCGTGGTTCAGAAGCAGGCAGTCAGATAGGAGTGCAGCGATACCTGAGCGGCAGGAGGCCGGCAGGATGAGAAGTCCCTGGATGGATGAGGCAGGGGTCTAGTAGGTGCAGCGCACAGGTAAGTAGACCAACAGGGACACGAATCCACAGGAATCAGTAGAACGTGGAACTGGACTCATGGAGGACCCAGGAGAATGGAGATGATCTAGCAGAGGAGTAGCTGATGAGATACGAATCCAATGCTGACAGGAGGGTAGAGACCAGCGGGACACAGGAAGGCGTGGAGAGCGGATCAGCAGTAGATGGACGATAGCGCTGACAGCAGCAGCAGGACTCTGCGGACACACGGAGGTAACCAGTAGCAACCAACAGGTGCCAATAGCGATGGAACACGGGAGAGCAGAGTAGACCAGGAGCTGTTGATCACGGAGAGTAGAGGATGGCAATAATAGCAGCAGTCTCGAGGAAACACGGGAGAGATGAGATGAGACTGGCGTGCACAGGAGCAGCGGATAGGAATCAGCTAACAGTCACGATGATGGAACACAGACGAGTTGCAAGCTGGAGACTGTAGTGCACGGAGGCAGCGGATAGGAATCAGCTAACAGTCACGATGATGGAACACAGACGAGTTGCAAGCTGGAGACTGTAGTGCACGGAGGCAGTGGATAGGAATCAGCTAACAGTCACGATGATGAACACAGACGAGTTGCAAGCTGGAGACTGTAGTGCACGGAGGCAGCGGATAGGAATCAGCTCACAGACTTGATGATGAACAGGTGAGTGGATGTGGAGAGAAGGCTGTAGTGCACGGAGGCAGCGGATAGGAATCAGCAAACAGTCACAATGGAATATGATAGCGTTGAAGTGGTATAGAAGACTGTAGTGCACGGAGGCAGCGGATAGGAATCAGCTAACAGTCACGATGATACAGTTGATGGTAGAAGTGGTATGGAACCACAATAGTAGAAGTGGTTTGGAAACCACAGAGGTAGAAGTGGTTTGGAAACCACAGGAATCAGCAGCGCTGAATACACGAGGAAACACAGGAACACCTTCAGAGACTCATGGGGAATGAGACTCCAAGATCAGGCAACGTGGTGTTGACCACAGGTGCTTAATATAGGGAGTGTTGCCTGATCTGCCAATTGAGTTAAAGGGACATACACTGAAGTATAGGAAAGGGCTGCGCATGCGCAGACCCTCAGGATGGAGGACGGCCACGGTTCCTAAATGTCCGGGAAGAAGCACTCACAGTCCGGTGAGTGACAGTACCCCCCCTTTTAAAAGTGGGCACAGAACGCCTGGAACCGGGCTTGTCCGGATTTTTGGAATAAAACTTCTTCAAAAGGGCAGGAGCATTAAGATCTTCAGCTTTGATCCAAGAGCGCTCCTCAGGACCAAAGCCCTTCCAATGAACGAGGAAACGGAGGACTCCTCGCGAAATTTTTGCGTCTAGTACCTCAGTAATCTCGAAATCCTCCTCCTGATGAACTTGAACTGGCTGCGGAGCTGAGGGAGGATTTGAGAAACGGTTGATAATAAGAGGTTTGAGTAAAGACACATGGAAGGCATTAGAAATCCGAAGATTCTTAGGAAGAAGAAGTTTCACACATACTGGATTGATTACTTGAATGATCCTATATGGACCAATAAAACGAGGGGCGAATTTCATAGATGGAACCTTCAAACGAATGTTTTTAGTAGATAACCAGACACGATCTCCAATTTTTAGTGGTGGAATAGCCCGCCTCTTCTTATCTGCGAAAGATTTATATTTGATAGATGTCTTCTTTAAACAGGTTTTGACCTGAGACCAGATATTTTTAAAGGTCTGACAAGCAGTTTCCACCGCAGGAACTTGGGTGGGCGGGAGGGCAGGAAATTTGGGAAAAGACGGATGGTGACCGTAGACCACACAAAATGGAGTTTTGGATGATGACTCATGGTACATGTTGTTATGGGCGAATTCAGCCCAAGGAAGCAACTCTACCCAGTTGTCTTGATTGGCTGATGAGAACATTCTTATAAAAGTCTCAAGATCTTGATTGACACGTTCAGTTTGTCCGTTAGATTGCGGATGGTAAGAAGATGAGAGTGCTAATCGTATGCCCAAGGTTTTACAAAGGGCTCGCCAGAATCTGGAAACGAATTGTACTCCTCTATCTGACACAATCTCAGACGGACATCCATGGATGCGGAAGATCTCTTTAATGAAATGTTCAGCCAGGATAGACGAGGAAGGCAAACCAGACAGAGGGACGAAATGAGCCATCTTCGAAAATCTGTCCACCACCACCCAAATAGTGTTATGATTCTTACTAGGTGGTAAATCAGTAACGAAATCCATACTAATATGGGTCCACGGTTTGGACGGAATGGGTAGTGGTCGCAGCAACCCTGCTGGGGTTCTGCGGGAGGATTTGAACTGGGAACATAACTCACAGGAAGCAATGAACTCTTTGACGTCTCTCCTCATTGAAGGCCACCAGTAGCTTCGAGAGAGAATCTCAAAGGTCTTGTGTTCACCGGCGTGTCCAGAAAAACGAGAGGCATGGAACCACGAAAGGATTTTCCTCCTTAGAGTAGGAGGCACGAGGGTCTTCCCAAATGGTAGCGTTTTGGTGGATGAAGCAGCCAGTGAGATACATTTGGGGTCTAGAATGGTGTGGTTGGAAACCTCTTCTATATCAGAGGACGTCACAAAAGCTCTAGATAAAGCGTCAGCTTTTTTGTTCTTGGCAGCTGGTTTGAAGGTTATTATTAATTCAAAACAGGAAAAGAAAAGAGACCATCTTGCTTGACGAGGGTTCAAGCATTGGGCAGACTGGAGATATGACAAGTTCTTATGATCCGTGAAGATCGTCACCGGATGGCGAGCTCCTTCCAATAAGTATCTCCATTCCTCTAATGCAGCTTTGATAGCCAGTAACTCCTTGTCCCCGATAGTATAATTCTTCTCTGCGGGCAGAAGACCCCGAGAATAGAAGGCACAAGGATGGAATTTTTGCTGTTCAGAGCGTTGGGAGAGAATGGCTCCCAAGCCCACATTAGAGGCATCTACTTCTAGAAAGAAGGGGAGTGTCACATCAGGCTGTCGAAGGATTGGAGCCGAAGAGAAGGACTCTTTGAGTGTTTGAAAGGCTTGAAGAGCCTCAGGTGACCATTGCTTAGGATTAGCCCCTTTCCGAGTCAGGGCCACAATAGGAGATGCAATGGAAGAAAAGTCTTGAATGAAGCGTCTATAGTAATTGGCAAAACCTAAAAAACGCTGGATAGCACGAAGAGTAGTTGGCTGGGGCCAATGTAGTACAGCATTCACCTTGTCTGGATCCATCTTCAGGCCAACTCCGGAAACTATATACCCCAAGAATGGAATCTGGGGTAATTCGAATGAACATTTTTCTAATTTACAGAACAATGAATTTTTCCGTAGTCTGGAGAGGACCTCTGCCACATGTTGGTGGTGAGACGGCAGGTCCTGTGAAAAAATCAATATGTCGTCCAGGTAGACGACGACACATACATATAATAAGTCCCGAAAAATCTCATTGATGAAGCCTTGAAAAACAGCGGGGGCATTACACAGCCCGAAAGGCATTACCAGATATTCGTAATGCCCGTCTCTGGTGTTAAACGCTGTCTTCCATTCGTCACCGGAACGGATTCTGATTAAATTGTAGGCACCACGAAGATCCAACTTAGTAAAGATCCGAGCTCCCTTGATGCGATCGAATAGCTCAGTGATCAGCGGAATGGGATACCGATTCTTGATAGTAATGGCATTGAGTCCCCGAAAATCTATGCAAGGGCGTAATGATCCATCCTTCTTTTTGACGAAGAAGAATCCAGCTCCAGCGGGAGAGGTGGAGGGTCGAATAAACCCACGCTGGAGGTTCTCCTGTATGTACTCAGATGTGGCTTGAGTTTCAGGTAACGAGAGTGGATAGACCCGGCCCCTGGGGGGAGTCTTGCCAGGTAGAAGGTCGATCGGACAATCCCAAGAACGATGAGGAGGAAGACGTTCAGACTGAGCTTTATCAAACACATCAGTAAATGAAGCATATTGAGGAGGGAGTCCCGGTGAGGTAGATGAGATGGAAGATTGCTGTACTTTGAGAGGAATAACTTGGGAAAGGCAACGATGGTGACATTCAGACCCCCAAGACGTGACTTGAGGGGTGCGCCAGTCAATCTGGGGAGAGTGACACTGAAGCCATGGAAGGCCTAAGACAATCGGACTTGTCGTAACAGGAAGGATTAAAAACGATATTTCTTCATGATGCAGGGCACCAATCTGAAGTGTTACTGGAGACGTACTCTGGGTGATGAGACCGTTGATGAGACGTGATCCATCTATAGCCGTCACAGTAATGGGTGTTTTTAAGGTAATCACTGGTAGAGACCATTGATTTACTAATGATTTGGAAATAAAATTTCCTGCTGCTCCGGAATCAATCAATGCCTGTGACTCAAAGGTTTTGGTAGCAAAGGAAATCGTAACATCAAAAGCGCAGACTTTAGATTTCATGGAAGATGGAGAGGACTCCAGGGACCCTAACTTCACCTCTCCAGAACTAGTTAGGGCCTGGCATTTCCCGATCTCTTAGGGCAAGAGCTGAGAATATGCGTGGAATCAGCACAATAGATACAGAGTCTATTCTTTACTCTTCGTTTTCTTTCCTCTGAAGATAATTTGGAACGTCCTATCTCCATGGGAATCACAGAGGGTGAAACTGGACGAAATTGAGGGTTAGAACGAAGAGGTGCTTTAGCAGAAGTTGTTTTCTCAGCCTCTCTTTCACGAAATCTCATATCAACACGATGGCATAGAGAGATCAAATCTTCAAGTGACGAAGGAAGCTCCTGAGTAGTCAGTGCATCTTTCATTTTATCGGAGAGCCCCTGCCAGAAGGCGGCAACTAGGGCTTCAGTGTTCCACTGAAGTTCAGAGGCTAAGATCCTAAATTGAATGACGTACTGGCCTACTGTATGAGATCCTTGTCGCAGACGGAGGATGCTGGAAGCAGCGGAGGTCACACGACCTGGTTCATCGAACACACTTCGGAATGTAGAAATGAATTTGGCACTATCTTGTAATATTGGATCGTTTCTTTCCCACAGAGGGGAGGCCCAAGCCAGGGCTTGTCCTGAAAACAAAGAGATAAGATAGGCCACTCTGGAACGATGGGTAGAAAAATTTTGAGGTTGGAGCTCAAAATGGACTGAACATTGGTTCAGGAAACCCCTACAAGTTTTGGGGTCTCCATCGTACTTTGACGGAGTAGGCAGGTGAAGCGTGGAAGCTGTAGACACCTGGGATGGCACTGGGGAAACGGAGGAAAGCACAGGAGCCTCAGTAGTAGCTGTCACAGTCTGTCCAGATGTTCCTTGGGAGGTTAATGACTGATAACACTGAAGTAACAGCTGTTGGCGGGCATCCTGTTGCTCCACACGGCTGACCAGATGCTGCAGCATCTCTTTGGCGGTAGGTTCCGTATCTGGGTCTGTCATGGCCTGATCTTACTGTCACGGGCACTAGGAGTCTTTACCCAGGGATCACCAGGTGGTAGGCTTACCAGAGCAATGTAGATGGTAATAGGGTACTCTGGTAGCAGGGAGATCACGGAACAGGAAATAGTAGATGATGAGATGCTCAGGAAAGTCTATGACTAGCAGCACTGGTAATATGGAGGTAATAATACACGAGGAACTGTATGGACAAGGGCACGTGAAGGTAGTCAGTGGTCTGCGATAGCAAGTTGTACCACTGCTATAGTGAGGAGGAATGTCCAACAGAAACGAGGAGGTGATGAGAGTCAGCGGTCTGCGGATAGCAAGTGGTACCGCTGTCTGAGTGAAGGAATGGAATCCAAGTGGAGGTATCCGGGTAGTCAGTGGTCTGCGATAGCAAGTTGTACCACTGCTATGTGAGAGGATACTGGAACAGGTGATACAGGAAACAGGGATCAGTGGTCTGCCATCAGCAAGTTGTACCACTGAATATATATGTGAGGAGGTGCACGGGGAGAGACTGCAACACAGGATGTACACGGGCAACACGATCCACAGTAATATGCACAATATATATATAAATGACTGAACAGGTCTGCAAATATAGAAAGTCTCTTGAAGTAATCCAGCACAAGATAACACAGTCAATGATGGCAATAGACACAGCGGATAGCAGACTCCAGAGGAGAACCAACACAGTCCAGCAAGATATGCAATACACCAGCACAGTCAATGAGAAGTATGCATACCGTGGTTCAGAAGCAGGCAGTCAGATAGGAGTGCAGCGATACCTGAGCGGCAGGAGGCCGGCAGGATGAGAAGTCCCTGGATGGATGAGGCAGGGGTCTAGTAGGTGCAGCGCACAGGTAAGTAGACCAACAGGGACACGAATCCACAGGAATCAGTAGAACGTGGAACTGGACTCATGGAGGACCCAGGAGAATGGAGATGATCTAGCAGAGGAGTAGCTGATGAGATACGAATCCAATGCTGACAGGAGGGT
>JAVHZZ010000011.1:103488335-103580835 GCA_036250195.1 Mixophyes australis | reverse complement strand
CAATTTTTATAGCAGCCAATACCAGTATCTTTCTGGAGTGTGGGAGGAAACAGGAGCACCTGGAGGAAACCCACACAAATACGGGGAGAACATACAAACTCCACACAGATAAGGACATGGTCAGGAATTTAACTCATGACCCCAGTGCTGTGAGGCAGAAGTGCTAACCACTGAGCCACCGTGCTGCCCAACTATCACCAACAACTCATTGATAAGAAACAATGGACTGTAACACACACAATAGTTACTTTGTGATATATTTAGAGTTCGGAGCAAAGCAAAAATGAGCAAATTTGCCCCATGGTAAAATCCTGCTGCACTTCAGGGGGCAAATGTAAGATGTAGATTCAGGGCTGCTCCCTATTTTACATGCCCCTTGGCCGGTGAAGGTTAATGCTGAAGGACTCGGGAAAGTCTATATAACAGCAGCAAGTACTCGGTGGCGATAGCCGGCCCATCACCACAACATACACTTTACTATGGAAATAAAACATTTTTTCTTTAGCAAAACTACCTAATTATTATTTATTTTTCTATTTTTTACTCTTTGTTTTAACTTGATTCTTCTAATTCTCCTTCTGGTTCCCCTGAGCTGGTGTCATCACGCTGCCAGGATCACTGGGGGACATAGGGCAGAGACGTCATCCAGGATTGAGCCGGTCGGGGCGTCAGATGTAGAATAGACGGAGAATCCATAAAATGGGGATATGGAGAAATAATCCTGTTTCCCTGCATCCAGTCCTGTATCTCTGACATCTAACTGGCCTTTAGCCTGTCTAGTAAGCTGTATATTTCTATGTATAATTAACACTTGTTGAGTGGGTGCACATGTAACTTGTCTTTGTACGACTGCATTAGCTGGAATTAAATATTGTGCAGCAATGATGTAAAAATAATGCACTAATTGGAAGTTTTAGTGGGTGCACAAATCACATAGAAATCCGCTTCTTCCATAGCCCACGTACCCCTCTGTGCTCTAACCCTCTGCACAGGCATCAGACAAACTTCCTGTACAGCCAACAAGTCTCCTCCTTCCCTGGGGCAGAGCTGTGTAAGGTGCACGTACCTCAACCTTATACAAATCATTATCTACATTCTCCAGTGATTGATCCCACAGCTTGTACTATACTATAATACTACAACCATCCCTCAGCCAAGTACAGACCTGTAGTATAAAGGCCGGCACTGTGTAATCTAGTGACCATCAGCACGGAACCTAATTTATTAATCATTCTTTATTTGTATAGCACCAGTCTAAATGTCAAGTTTCAAAAGGGATCTTATCTAAGTCCATGTAAGAGGAGAGAGAGTGTGTGTGTGTGTGTGTGTGTGTGAGTGTGCGCAGGGGGAATCCGATGATGTCATCATCATCACCATTTATTTATATAGCGCCACTAATTCCGCAGCGCTGTACAGAGAACTCACTCACATCAGTCCCTGCCCCATTGGAGCTTACAGTCTAAATTACCTAACACACACACAGACACACACAGATAAACCATCCTTGCCAACTCTCCCTGAATGTCAGGGAGACTCCCTGAAATAGGGGTGATCTCCCTCACTCCCTGAAGAGTCTGGCATTCTCCCTGATGCTGAGCCAGTACAAGACGTGGTTGGTTGGTTCAGAAATTGTGTCCTATGTATTGATGCCTATGGAGGTGGCCATTTTCATGCAGACCAGGATTTAATCAAAGACTGACAGGTAAGACAACAAGACTTCAGAAATGGAGACAGAAATGTAAAAGACACTTCAGTCTCTAGAGATTCATTAGCTGCTTTTCGACAATCGTTTAGGGGGCGGGACCAAAATGATGCGATTTGTCAAGCCCTGCCCCCGCACACCTACCTACCCCAGGATCTCCCTGAAGCCAATGAGGAAAAGTTGGCAAGTATGAGATAAACACAGACTAGGGTCAATTTGTTAGTAGCCAATTAAACTACCAGTATGTATTTGGAGTGTAGGAGGAAACCGGAGCACCCGGAGGAAACCCATGCAAACACGGGGAGAACATATAAACTCCTCACAGATAAGGCCATGGTCAGGAATTGAACTCATGACCCCAGTGCTGGGATGTATATAATATATATAATAATAACATCCATACATTATATAATAATCACATGTATACAGTATATAAAAACATGTAGCCTGTAGCCTGTACATACAACACGTAATGACCGTGGCTGTAACATGTAACCTGTACATACAACACGTAATGACCGTGGCTGTAACATGTAGCCTGTACATACAACACGTAATCACTGTGGCTGTAACATGTAACCTGTACATACAACACGTAATGACCGTGGATGTAACATGTAGCCTGTACATACAACACGTAATGACCATGGCTGTAACATGTAGCCTGTACATACAACACGTAATGACCATGGCTGTATATCCCATATTAAGGCGGATGTTTCCTGTGTCCTAACAGATCTACAGGATACACACAATAAAGTCAGACAGATTTATGGGCTCAGCCTCCTTCCTCTTCACTTCTGAGGAGAGCTGGGGGCGAGGGGGGGAGAAGAGTCTTTCCTCTCAGTGATTTACAGCCCTCATAGGGAAACACAGAGACCCTGACTCATATAAAGTAATGCTGATATCAGATAGAGTATTACTGATACATGGATGTACTCAGATAGTTCTTGTCATATTCATAGATTATCACACCTCTGCACCCCCGAGTAATTATACCAGTAGTGCCCCCCAGTAATTATACCAGTAGTGCCCCCCAGTAATTATACCAGTAGTGCCCCCCAGTAATTATACCAGTAGTGCCCCCCCAGTAATTATACCAGTAGTGCCCCCCCCAGTAATTATACCAGTAGTGCCCCCCCCCCAGTAATTATACCAGTAGTGCCCCCCCAGTAATTATACCAGTAGTGCCCCCCCAGTAATTATACCAGTAGTGCCCCCCCCAGTAATTATACCAGTAGTGCCCCCCCAGTAATTATACCAGTAGTGCCCCCCCAGTAATTATACCAGTAGTGCCCCCCCAGTAATTATACCAGTAGTGCCCCCCCAGTAATTATACCAGTAGTGCCCCCCAGTAATTATACCAGTAGTGCCCCCCCAGTAATTATACCAGTAGTGCCCCCCCAGTAATTATACCAGTAGTGCCCCCCAGTAATTATACCAGTAGTGCCCCCTAGTAATTATACCAGTAGTGCCCCCCCGTAATTATACCAGTAGTGCCCCCCCCTAGTAATTATACCAGTAGTGCCCCCCCAGTAATTATACCAGTAGTGCCCCCCCCCAGTAATTATACCAGTAGTGCCCCCCCCCCAGTAATTATACCAGTAGTGCCCCCCAGTAATTATACCAGTAGTGCCCCCCAGTAATTATACCAGTAGTGCCCCCCAGTAATTATACCAGTAGTGCCCCCCCCAGTAATTATACCAGTAGTGCCCCCCAGTAATTATACCAGTAGTGCCCCCCCAGTAATTATACCAGTAGTGCCCCCCCAGTAATTATACCAGTAGTGCCCTCTAGTAATTATACCAGTAGTGCCCTCTAGTAATTATACCAGTAGTGCCCCCTAGTAATTATACCAGTAGTGCCCCCCAGTAATTATACCAGTAGTGCCCCCCAGTAATTATACCAGTAGTGCCCCCCCAGTAATTATACCAGTAGTGCCCCCCCAGTAATTATACCAGTAGTGCCCCCCCAGTAATTATACCAGTAGTGCCCCCCCAGTAATTATACCAGTAGTGCCCCCCCAGTAATTATACATACCAGTAGTGCCCCCCCAGTAATTATACCAGTAGTGCCCCCCCAGTAATTATACCAGTAGTGCCCCCCCAGTAATTATACCAGTAGTGCCCCCCCAGTAATTATACCAGTAGTGCCCCCCAGTAATTATACCAGTAGTGCCCCCCCAGTAATTATACCAGTAGTGCCCCCCAGTAATTATACCAGTAGTGCCCCCCAGTAATTATACCAGTAGTGCCCCCCCAGTAATTATACCAGTAGTGCCCCCCCCCAGTAATTATACCAGTAGTGCCCCCCCCCCAGTAATTATACCAGTAGTGCCCCCCCAGTAATTATACCAGTAGTGCCCCCCCAGTAATTATACCAGTAGTGCCCCCCCAGTAATTATACCAGTAGTGCCCCCCCCCAGTAATTATACCAGTAGTGCCCCCCCCCAGTAATTATACCAGTAGTGCCCCCCCCCAGTAATTATACCAGTAGTGCCCCCCAGTAATTATACCAGTAGTGCCCCCCCAGTAATTATACCAGTAATGCCCCCCCAGTAATTATACCAGTAGTGCCCCCC
Organism: Mixophyes australis; assembly: GCA_036250195.1. Classification (NCBI taxonomy): domain Eukaryota; kingdom Metazoa; phylum Chordata; class Amphibia; order Anura; family Limnodynastidae; genus Mixophyes; species Mixophyes australis. The sequence goes on along the minus strand of JAVHZZ010000011.1, from coordinate 103,576,552 downwards.
CAGTAATTATACCAGTAGTGCCCCCCCAGTAATTATACCAGTAGTGCCCCCCAGTAATTATACCAGTAGTGCCCCCCAGTAATTATACCAGTAGTGCCCCCCAGTAATTATACCAGTAGTGCCCCCCAGTAATTATTCAGCATGTTCTATAAGGACCCCAATGACCAATTTACATTATTCTATGTAAAGAACATTTATTAGTATTATCATAAAGCAGTTGTTATAATGGAGGAGCTGTGATGTCACCGCTGTGTCTGGAATAGGGCGAGAAACGGGTGTCCTCTGATGAATAACACACTTTTCCTGCACAGAATTAATTACAGAGACTGAGCTCCTATTAAAGCGTCAATAACAATAAATCAGGTTCTGTGTCTGGTTTCAATATGTCATAGTGTGAAATGAATGTGAGACCGTATTAAGGGACGTTCATAAGAGCATCAGCCGCTGCCACATTAGCTGTAGTAAGATATGCGCTATCCTTGTGCCCTGGTCGGCACTGCCCGTAGTTTTCATAACTAGTGGGCATAGTGGGCTACCTGGGCCGGGGCACTGGGCTACCTGCATTTTTCCCTTTAAAATGTTCCTAATAGGCTGCTGAGCCGCGTCTCGCCCTCACTGGCCAGGGGGCAAGGCGTTTGGGGCGAGAGTCTGTAGTAATAATGTAAATAATGGAGAATGAGCGACAAGCGGCTGTATACATCACAGGCACATACTAAAACACAGCTCCGCTCCTGGTTGGATGTCGCTAGGCAACATCATAATCATGTGGAAATGAGGCTGTGAATCTTATCCTGTGAGTGTATGTGATTGCAGGGGGCATATAGGCAGCAGCACAGGAGCCGAACAAAAGCTTCCTGGAGGTGGGATGCCGGAGGATTCAGTCACTGGTAAGACCCCGCTCTTTATTCTGTTTCTCTGGGTGAACCCACCCTCCCCCTCCCTGATAATAATGGTGTGATGATGGCTGGACGGTGGATTACAGGGAGAGTTATACGAGTGTCAGCACATGGTCTGAGTCCTTGGGCCCTCCAGCTATGTGTCAGGAGATACACCTGGTATTACCGTCACTGTACATTATAGGGATATTGCAAATCGTCCCGCAACTCTGAGATCCCTTCATATATCAGGACATTCAGCAGTATTGCTGATAAAAGGCAGCGGAGACAGGAACAGTTCCCTTAATCTGTATTTCATCAGAAAGCATCACAATATATCCAGGTTCTAACATGCTTACTAAGTCTGGGATAGCCCGTCAGCTAACTCCTCCTAATTCTAACCCCAGACAGCTAACTGCTCCTAATTCTAACCCCAGTCACCTAACACCTCCTAACTCTAACCCCAGTCACCTAACACCCCCTAACTCTAACCCCAGTCACCTAACACCCCCTAACTCTAACCCCACTCACCTAACACCCCCTAACTCTAACCCCAGTCACCTAACACCCCCTAACTCTAACCCCACTCACCTAACACCCCCTAACTCTAACCCCAATCACCTAACACCTTCTAACTCTAACCCCACTCACCTAACACCCCCTAACTCTAACCCCACTCACCTAACACCCCCTAACTCTAACCCCACTCACCTAACACCCCCTAACTCTAACCCCAGTCACCTAACACCCCCTAACTCTAACCCCACTCACCTAACACCCCCTAACTCTAACCCCACTCACCTAACACCCCCTAACTCTAACCCCAGTCACCTAACACCCCCTAACTCTAACCCCAGTCACCCAACACCTTCTAACTCTAACCCCAGTCACCTAACACCCCCCAACTCTAACCCCACTCACCTAACTGATCCTAATCATAACCCCAGTCACCTGACTCCTAACCTATTTGCCTAAATCCTCTTACTCCATACCATAACCCCAGTCACCTAACTCCTCCTTAGCCATGTCATTCTATATATAATGCTAACCACTGTGCCACCCTATATATACTGCACACTGTCACCCTTTATATAATGCTAACCACTGTGCCATCCTATATATACTGCACACTGTCACCCTTTATATAATGCTAACCACTGTGCCATCCTATATACATAATATTACACACTGTGCCTGTCTAATTATAATGCTAACCACTGTTCCACCCTATATAATGCTAACCACAGTGCCATTCTATATATATTCCTAACCACTGTGCCACCCTATATACATAATATTACACACTGTGCCTGTCTAATTATAATGCTAACGACTGAGTCACCATATATATATAATGCTAACCACGGTGCCATTCTATATATAATGCTAGCCCCTGAGTCAGCCTATATATAATGTTAACCACTATGCTACCCTATAGAATGTTAACAACTAAGTCACTCTATATTTAATGCTAACCACTGAGTCATCCTATATATAATGCTAATCTCTGTGCCATCCTATATATAATGCTACCCACTGAGTCACCTTATATATCTATAATGCTAACAACTATGCTACCTTATATATAATGCTGACTCCTGTGTCATTCAATATATATAATGTTAACCACTGTGCCACCCTATATAATGCTAATCACAGTGTTTTTATATATATATATATATATATATATATATATATATATATATATATATATACATACATATATATATATACATATATATACACATATACACACATATACAATATATAATATGAGAGAGTTAACCACTGAGTCACCCTATATAATGCTGACCACTGCGCCACCCTATATATAATGCTAACCGCTGTGCCAGCCTTAATATAATGCTAACCACTGTGCAACCCGATACATAATACTGCACACTCAGTCACCCTATATATAATGCAGCCAGTACTACTGTATTATTACTCTGTATAGTACTATTCCTGTACACCTGATGTCATGCAGCCAGTACTGCTGTATTATTACTCTGTATAGTACTATTCCTGAGATCTGGGAGTACTGTTTCCTGGACCCTCCTCTCAGCCTTCGGCTGACACACAGAGGGGGCAGGAACTAGCTGGGTTAATTAGCTCCCATCAGCTGTCAGTGCAATGTCTGGCCCCACACACTGTAAGAGATGCTAATGTACCAGGTCCCCTCCCCCAGGAAACAGGCAGCCGGCCTGTCCTGTCTGGCTCTGGGCATTACAGATGTTCATCCTGGGGGAGCAGGACAAGGTCAGTGCTGTAGGTACAATACAGGGCTCTGTTATTAATATATAACGCACAGGTCATGCAGATCTTACACTGAACACACATAAGACGCCGTTTCTGCTTTTGTTTTATATTTGTAAAACTCTTTTTATGATCTTTTTTGTCGTATTTTGGGGAGGTCCCAGAGAAATACACTGTAATTTACCTGTGTCTGTGTATTATTATTAATATTATCATTTATTTATATAGCGCCAGCATACCCCGAAGCGTTTTGCTATCAGGAATATGTAAAGTAAAAAAGCAAAACCAGGTATTACCAAGCAGACAATGGGGGCGCTGATCACAAGCTTACAGTGTAGAGGAACATGCGTCTACGCCTGTAGGAGCAGGACTATCATGGGTACAGGGTGTGGCTGCTACGGTGCCCGGACATGAGGATGACTGGCAATACTGGGTCACTATACAACTCCGAGGCCCCTGCTCCCCACCTGTCGTCCTCGCTCCCTGTCTGATGCCTCCGCACCATGCCTAATGCCCCCGCTCCCTCTATGATGCCTTCACGCCATGCCTGATGCCCCCAATTTCTGTCCGATACCCTCGCTCCCTGTCTGATGCCTCCATACCATGGCTGATGCCTCCACTCCCTATCTGATGGCCCTGCACCATGCCTGATGCCTCTGCTCCCTCTACGATGCCTCCGCATCATGCCTGATGCCCCTTTACCATGCCTGATGCCCCTAATTCCTGTCTGATGCCTCTGCACCATGGCTGATGCCTCCACTCCCTGTCTGATGCCCCCGCACTCTGTTGATGCCCCCGCACTCTGTTGATGCCCCCGCACTCTGTTGATGCCCCCGCACTCTGTTGATGCCCCCGCACTCTGTTGATGCCCCCGCACCATGCCTGATGCCCCCGCACCATGCCTGATGCCCCCGCTCCCTCTATAATGCCTTCACGCCATGCCTGATGCCCCCGCACTCTGTCTGATGCCCCCGCACTCTGTCTGATGCCCCCAATCCCTGTCTGATACCCCCAATCCCTGTCTGATGCCTCCGCACCATGCCTGATGCCCCCAATCCCTGCCTGATGCCCCCGCACTCTGCCTGATGCCCCCGCACTCTGCCTGATGCCCCCGCACTCTGCCTGATGCCCTCTCTTCCTGTCTGATGCCTCCGCACCCTGCCTGATGCCCCCGCACTCTGCCTGATGCCCCCGCACTCTGCCTGATGCCCCCGCACTCTGCCTGATGCCCCCGCACTCTGCCTGATGCCCCCGCACTCTGCCTGATGCCCCCGCACTCTGCCTGATGCCCCCGCACTCTGCCTGATGCCCCCGCACTCTGCCTGATGCCCTCTCTTCCTGTCTGATGCCTCCGCACCATGGGTGATGCCTCCACTCCATATCTGATGGCCCTGCACCATGCCTGAGGCTCCATCTATTGCCTCTTGGAGAGCTTGGGAGGCTAGAGCGGCACTGCTGGGCACCTACCAAAATTGTACTATAGGGCCCAGCGTTGCACCGTCCCCCCCTGATGGAAGTTTTATCTGCTTGGACACAGCACAGGAAAAAATCCTGCCCCCATCTGGTTCCATTGTCACTGCCCAAAGCACCGGCATATCCCAAGAAGAATAACAATACTGGATGATAATAATAATACTAGATAACCATACTGGATGATAATAATACTAGATAATAATAATAATACTAGCTAACCATACTGGATGATACTAATACTAGATATTATTATTATTACTAGATAACCATACTGGATGATACTAATAATACTAGATAATAATAATACTAGATAACCATACTGGATGATAATAATACTAGATAACCATACTGGATGATGATAATACTAGATAATAATAATACTAGATAACCATACTAGATCATAATACTAGATAACCATACTGGATGATAATAATACTAGATAACCATACTGGATGATGATAATACTAGATAATAATAATACTAGATAACCATACTGGATTATAATAATACCAGATAATAATAATAATAATAATAATAATAATAATAATAATAATAATAATAATACCAGATAACCATACTGGATGATACTAATAATACTAGATACTAATAATACTAGATAATAATAATAATACTAGCTAACCATACTGGATGATACTAATACTAGATATTATTATTATTATTACTAGATAACCATACTGGATGATACTAATAATACTAGATAATAATAATACTAGATAACCATACTGGATGATAATAATACTAGATAACCATACTGGATGATGATAATACTAGATAATAATAATACTAGATAACCATACTAGATCATAATACTAGATGATAATAATACTAGATAACCATACTGGATGATGATAATACTAGATAATAATAATACTAGATAACCATACTGGATTATAATAATACCAGATAATAATAATAATAATAATAATAATAATAATAATAATAATAATAACAGATAACCATACTGGATGATAATAATACTAGATAATAATAATAATAATACTAGGTAACCATACTGGATGATGATAATACTAGATAATAATAATAATAATACTAGATAACCATACTGGATGATAATATTGCTAGATAACCATACTGGATGATAATAATACTAGATAACCATACTGGATGATACTAATAATACTGGATATTAATAATAATACTAGATAACCGTACTGGATGATACTAATAATACTAGATGATAATAATAATAATAATACTAGATAACCATACTGGATGATAATAATACTAGATAATAATAATAATACTAGGTAACCATACTGGATGATGATAATACTAGATAATAATAATAATAATAATAATAATAATAATAATAATAATAATAATAATAATACTAGATAACCATACTGGATGATAATATTGCTAGATAACCATACTGGATGATAATAATACTAGATAACCATACTGGATGATAATAATGCTAGATAACCATACTGGATGATAATAATACTAGATAATAAGAATACTAGATAATAATAATAATAATAATAATAATAATAATAGTAATAATAATAATACTAGATACCCATACTGGATTATAATAATACCAGATAATAATAGTACTAGATAACCATACTGGATGATACTAATAATACTAGATAACCATACTGGATGATAATACTAGATAATAATAATAATAATAGATAACCATACTAGATCATAATACTAGATAACCATACTGGATGATAATAATACTAGATAATAATAATACTAGATAACCATACTAGATCATAATAATACTAGATAACCATACTGAATGATAATAATACTAGATAATAATAATAATACTAGCTAACCATACTGAATGATAATAATACTAGATAATAAAAATAATAATACAAGATAATAATACTGAATGATAATAATACTACTAGATATTATTATTATTAATAATAATAATAATAATACTAGCTAACCATACTGGATTATAATAATACCAGATAATAATAATAATACTAGATAACCATACTGGATGATAATAATACTAGATAATAATAATAATAATAATACTAGATAACCATATTGGATGATACTAATAATACTGGATATTAATAATAATAATAATAATAATAATACTAGATAACCATACTGGATGATACTAATAATATTGAATATTAATAATAATAATAATAATACTAGATAACCATACTGGATGATACTAATACTAGATAATAATAATACTACTAGATAACCATACTGGATGATAATACTAGATAACCATACTAGATCATAATAATACTAGATAACCATACTGGATGATAATAATACTAGATAATAATAATACTAGATAATAATAATAATAATACTAGATAACCATACTGGATGATACTAATAATACTAGATAATAAAAATACTAGATAACCGTACTGGATGATAATAATACTAGATAATAATAATACTAGATAACCATTCTGGATGATAATAATACTAGATAATAATAATACTAGATAACCGTACTGGATGATAATAATACTAGATAATAATAATAATACTAGATAACCATACTGGATGATAATAATGCTAGATAACCATACTGGATGATAATACTAGATAACCATACTGGATGATAATAATACTAGATAATAAGAATACTAGATAATAATAATAATAATAATAGTAATAATAATAATACTAGATAACCATACTGGATTATAATAATACCAGATAATAATAGTACTAGATAACCATACTGGATGATACTAATAACACTGAATATTAATAATATTAATACTAGATAACCATACTGGATGATAATAATACTAGATAATAATAATACTAGATAATAATAATAATAATAATAATAATAATAATAATAATAATAATAATATAACCATACTGGATGATACTAATAATACTAGATAATAATAATAATAATAATAATAATAATAATAATAATAATACCAGATAACCATACTGGATGATACTACTAATACTAGATAATAATAATAATAATAATAATAATAATAATAATAATAATAATAATAATAATACTAGATAACCATACTGGATGATGATAATACTAGATAATAATAATACTAGATAACTATACTGGATGATAATAATACTAGATAATAATAATAATAATAATAATACTAGCTAACCATACTGGATAATAATAATACTAGATAATAAAAATAATAATACTAGATAATAATACTGGATGATAATAATACTAGATAATTATAATAATACTAGATAATAATAATAATAATACTAGATAATAATACTATATAACCATACTGGATGATAATAATACTAGATAATTATAATAATACCTAATAATAATAATAATAATAATAATAATAATAATAATAATACTAGATAGCCATACTGGATGATACTAATAATACTAGATAACCATACTGGATGATAATAATACTAGATAATAATAATAATACTAAATAATAATAATAATAATAATAATAATAATAATAATAATACTAGATAACCATACTGGATGATAATAATACTAGATAATAATAATAATACTAAATAATAATAATAATAATAATAATAATAATAATAATAATAATACTAGATAACCATACTGGATGATAATAATACTAGATAACCATACTGGATGATAATAATAATAATAATAGATAACCATACTGGATAATAATAATACAAGATAACCATACTGAATAATAATAATAATAATAATAATAATAATAATAATACTAGATAATAATAATACTAGATAACCATACTGGATGATAATAATACTAGATAACCATACTGGATGATAATAATACTAGATAATAAGAATACTAGATAAGAATACTAGATAATAATAATAATAATAATAATAATAGATAACCATACTGGATTATAATAATACCAGATAATAATAATACTAGATAACCATACTGGATGATACTAATAATAATAATACTAGATAACCATACTGGATGATACTACTAATACTAGATAATAATAATAATAATAATAGATAACCATACTGGATGATAATAATACTAGATAATAATAATAATAATAATAATAATAATAATAATAATAATAACCATACTGGATGTTAATATTACTAGATAATAATAATAATACTAGATAACCATACTGGATGATACTAATAATACTGTCACGAGCACTAGGAGTTTCTACCCAGGTTCAACCAGATGGTAATGCTGCCAGAGGGGCGAAGTTACACCACGAACCTCTGAGCAGTGAGGTGAATGGTTGGAGTGTAAGGAACAGCAGGTAGATAGGAGATGAGTGAGGAAGTCAGCGACTTGCAGCTATAGATGTGATGAGTCAGTGACTTGCAGCTATAGATGTGATGAGTCAGTGACTTGCAGCTATAGATGTGATGAGTCAGTGACTTGCAGCTATAGATGAGATGAGTCAGTGACTTGGAGAGCAAGTTGTACCACTGTAGTCATGAGGAGACTTGTACTGGTGCTGGTAGGTAGCGGGGTAGTCGGTGGTCTGCGTGTAGCAAGTTGTACCACCGCTGTGGTGAGAAGGCTTGTCCAACACAGATATGCAGGCACAACAAATAGTCTGTAGCAGCAATGTGTAACTCGAGAAAGCAGAGCAGGTGATCAGCTGGAGAACTGAAGACACGAGCTGGAGAGTATTCAGTCTGTAGCGGTATGGGAACCGTTTGAGGAATAGAGCAGGTAATCAGCTGGAGAACTGAAGACACGAGCTAAACACAGGAACACCTCCAGAGACTCACAGGGAGTGAGAATCCAGATCAGGCCACTACCTAAGGCTGCAGGTGCCTTAAGTAGGGAGGGGTGATTGATCCATCAATCACATTAGTGGTCAGGTGTAGTTGTTAAAGGGGCCTGCGCATGCCCAGTGCGACAGGATGGCGGACGGCCGCGGTTCCACACAGGTGTGAGCGAGAAAGATGGAGAACCACGTACCAGATTGGAGGCACTCACACTCCGGTGAGTGACAAATACTAGATAATAATAATACTAGATAACCATACTGGATGATACTACTAATACTAGATAACCATACTGGATGATAATAATACTAGATAACCATACTGGATGATAATAATAATACTGGATAATAATAATACTAGATAATAATAATACTAGATAACCATACTGGATGATAATAATAATACTGGATAATAATAAGAATACTCGATAGCAATATTGAATGTTAATATCATCATCCGTTATTTATATAGAGCCACTAATTCCGCAGAACTAACTCATATCAGTCCTTGTACCATTGGGGCTTACAGTCTAAATTCCCTAATATACACACACAGACATGCACAGACTATGGTCAATTTGATAGCAACCAATTAACCTACCAGTATGTTTTTGGAGTGTGGGAGGAAACCCACGCAAACACGGAGATCCAGTATAATCCTTTCCTAGAGATCCAGTATAAACCCTTCCTAGAGATCCAGTTTAATCTCTACCCAGAGATCTAGTATAATCCCTTCCTAGAGATCTAGTATAATCACTTCTCCCTTCCTAGAGATATCCAGTATATTTTCTTCCTAGACATCCAGTTTAATCCTTACCTAGAAATCCAGTATAAACCCTACCCAGTGATCCAGTATAATCCCTTCCAAGAGATCCCACATATTCCCTGCCCAGAGATCACATATAAACCCTACTCAGAGATCTAGTATAATCCCTTCCTAGAGAACCAGTATAGTGTCTACCCAGAGACCCATATAATCACTGCCCAGAAATCCAGTCTAACCCCTTCCCAGAGATCAAGTATAATCTGTTCTTAGAGATCCAGTAGCTATGATAGAAAGTAACAGCAGTCACTGCGATACATTGTAACTGTGATAGTAACTAACAGCAGTCACTGCGATACATTGTAACTGTGATAGTAACTAACAGCAGTCACTGCGATACATTGTAACTATGATAGTAACTAACAGCAGTCACTGCGATACATTGTAACTGTGATAGTAACTAACAGCAGTCACTGCGATACATTGTAACTGTGACAGAAAGTAACAGCAGTCACTGGATGCGTGTGAGGAATTGAGGGTTGTATAATATGCGCAGGAGGTTTCAGGAATCGCTCTGGGCGATATGTCCTGTCTGTACGTGTCCACTACTACATGGGCAGCTGTTATTAGAGCTCACAGAGCGTTGGGTACACTGTCACATGGGTTTTATACCAAGACCTTAACTATTTTTTTCTTTATTTTATTTCATAAATAGCTTTTAAATGGTGTTCTGGGGGAAAAACTATATTTATACACTGCTTGTACTGGTATTATTTATACACTGCTTGTGCTGGTATTATTTATACACTGCTTGTGCTGGTATTATTTATACACTGCTTGTGCTGGTATTATTTATACACTGCTTGTGCTGGTATTATTTATACACTGCTTGTGCTGGTATTATTTATACACTGCTTGTGTTGGTATTATTTATACACTGCTTGTGCTGGTATTATTTATACACTGCTTGTGCTGGTATTATTTATACACTGCTTGTGTTGGTATTATTTATACACTGCTTGTGCTGGTATTATTTATACACTGCTTGTGCTGGTATTATTTATACACTGCTTGTGCTGGTATTATTTATACACTGCTTGTGCTGGTATTATTTATACACTGCTTGTGCTGGTATTATTTATACACTGCTTGTGTTGGTATTATTTATACACTGCTTGTGCTGGTATTATTTATACACTGCTTGTGTTGGTATTATTTATACACTGCTTGTGCTGGTATTATTTATACACTGCTTGTGCTGGTATTATTTATACATTGCTTGTGTTGGTATTATTTATACACTGCTTGTGCTGGTATTATTTATACACTGCTTGTGCTGGTATTATTTATACACTGCTTGTGTTGGTATTATTTATACACTGCTTGTGCTGGTATTATTTATACACTGCTTGTGCTGGTATTATTTATACACTGCTTGTGCTGGTATTATTTATACACTGCTTGTGCTGGTATTATTTATACACTGCTTGTGTTGGTATTATTTATACACTGCTTGTGCTGGTATTATTTATACACTGCTTGTGCTGGTATTATTTATACACTGCTTGTGTTGGTATTATTTATACACTGCTTGTGCTGGTATTATTTATACACTGCTTGTGCTGGTATTATTTATACACTGCTTGTGCTGGTATTATTTATACACTGCTTGTGCTGGTATTATTTATACACTGCTTGTGTTGGTATTATTTATACACTGCTTGTGCTGGTATTATTAATACACTGCTTGTGTTGGTATTATTTATACACTGCTTGTGCTGGTATTATTTATACACTGCTTGTGTTGGTATTATTTATACACTGCTTGTGCTGGTATTATTTATACACTGCTTGTGCTGGTATTATTTATACACTGCTTGTGCTGGTATTATTTATACACTGCTTGTGCTGGTATTATTTATATACTGCTTGTGCTGGTATTATTTATACACTGCTTGTGTTGGTATTATTTATACACTGCTTGTGTTGGTATTATTTATACACTGCTTGTGCTGGTATTATTTATACACTGCTTGTGTTGGTATTATTTATACACTGCTTGTGCTGGTATTATTTATACGCTGCTTGTGCTGGTATTATTTATACGCTGCTTGTGCTGGTATTATTTATACGCTGCTTGTGTTGGTATTATTTATACGCTGCTTGTGCTGGTATTATTTATACGCTGCTTGTGTTGGTATTATTTATACACTGCTTGTGCTGGTATTATTTATACACTGCTTGTGCTGGTATTATTTATACGCTGCTTGTGCTGGTATTATTTATACGCTGCTTGTGTTGGTATTATTTATACGCTGCTTGTGCTGGTATTATTTATACGCTGCTTGTGTTGGTATTATTTATACACTGCTTGTGCTGGTATTATTTATACACTGCTTGTGCTGGTATTATTTATACACTGCTTGTGTTGGTATTATTTATACACTGCTTGTGCTGGTATTATTTATACACTGCTTGTGCTGGTATTATTTATACGCTGCTTGTGCTGGTATTATTTATACGCTGCTTGTGTTGGTATTATTTATACGCTGCTTGTGCTGGTATTATTTATACGCTGCTTGTGTTGGTATTATTTATACACTGCTTGTGCTGGTATTATTTATACACTGCTTGTGTTGGTATTATTTATACACTGCTTGTGCTGGTATTATTTATACACTGCTTGTGCTGGTATTATTTATACACTGCTTGTGCTGGTATTATTTATACACTGCTTGTGCTGGTATTATTTATACACTGCTTGTGCTGGTATTATTTATACACTGCTTGTGCTGGTATTATTTATACACTGCTTGTGTTGGTATTATTTATACACTGCTTGTGCTGGTATTATTTATACACTGCTTGTGCTGGTATTATTTATACACTGCTTGTGCTGGTATTATTTATACACTGCTTGTGCTGGTATTATTTATACACTGCTTGTGCTGGTATTATTTATACACTGCTTGTGCTGGTATTATTTATACACTGCTTGTGTTGGTATTATTTATACACTGCTTGTGCTGGTATTATTAATACACTGCTTGTGTTGGTATTATTTATACACTGCTTGTGCTGGTATTATTTATACACTGCTTGTGTTGGTATTATTTATACACTGCTTGTGCTGGTATTATTTATACACTGCTTGTGCTGGTATTATTTATACACTGCTTGTGCTGGTATTATTTATACACTGCTTGTGCTGGTATTATTTATATACTGCTTGTGCTGGTATTATTTATACACTGCTTGTGTTGGTATTATTTATACACTGCTTGTGTTGGTATTATTTATACACTGCTTGTGCTGGTATTATTTATACACTGCTTGTGTTGGTATTATTTATACACTGCTTGTGCTGGTATTATTTATACACTGCTTGTGCTGGTATTATTTATACGCTGCTTGTGCTGGTATTATTTATACGCTGCTTGTGTTGGTATTATTTATACGCTGCTTGTGCTGGTATTATTTATACGCTGCTTGTGTTGGTATTATTTATACACTGCTTGTGCTGGTATTATTTATACACTGCTTGTGCTGGTATTATTTATACACTGCTTGTGTTGGTATTATTTATACACTGCTTGTGCTGGTATTATTTATACACTGCTTGTGCTGGTATTATTTATTACCATCTTAAAGTTTTTTTGTTGTATACGTTTTCGCCTTTTGAAGCTCACTTCTAATAAATGGATTGACACTGTTACATTTCCTTCAAAATAGTTCTAGGAAGAATCTAATGAGATAAAAGGCTGCTTTGAGAATCTGCTATTCAGTGTAACCCTGAATACTCGACTTTTTAACACTTTCGTTTCCAGAGCACGAAGCTTAAAGGGAACAGTGATCCCATGTTAGTGCCCAGAGAGAGGAGGCAGCTGTAGGGGTAGAGTTCATCTTATGTATGAGGGCATCTGATACCTCATTGTAGAGGGGCCGACGTAACCTTGTGCCTCATTCCGAGTACCTGAGGCCGCTCCCCTCAGTATGTTACATGTATGTTACATGTATGTGTGATATTATTGATGGAAGTGGAACAGCTGAGTTTCTGCTGCAACAATAGAACATTTAACCTAATTACACCTCAGGATTCACAGCTCAGAGTTAAACTCAAAGACTTAAAATAAACTATAAATTGTTGCCTGTTGGAGATTAAATTGGTTATATTTTATAATGTTTTAACTTTTCTTTGTGCGTGAATATTATTAATTCTAGGTCACAATTCACATGTAAAACTGTTACAATACTACACAATGTGGCCATTTAAACATATTGTTATTATTATTATTATTATTATTATTATTAAGGTTTATTTATATAACATACCTCCCAACACAGGGGAACAAGATCTGCACTATGCCGCCCACCAATACTATAGAACGAGATCTGAATCAATTCCCATTGTGAGAAGAAATATGTGATACCACAATTACCCCCCTTCCCCCCCCCCACCCCAGAATCCGAAACCCCCCTCAATGTTCCTCTCCTCCCCTTGGATCTCATTTCTATAATCTTGTAGCACAAAGTGATATTCTTGTTTGGGGTGTATAGTGCTCAGCTCCTCCCAGCAGACATTGGAGAACGTGGCATCGAGGATGGGCTCCATCGCCCCATGTGATCCCCAATAATAACAGGGAGTCTTAGTGGGAACGTCTTTTATTGTACAAGTTTGAGCTCCCTCTAGTGGTGAGCTGTGGTATATTCTATATGTGTCCACACACATCTGGTACAACCATTGGGCCTTATTCATAAAGCGCAAAGCCACCAAGACGCAACCCAAAATCCTCTTCAGTAATACAGTGTGCGGGGAGCAGTGTGAAAATTAGATGCTTAGATTATCACAGTTATATAAAGGGTCCAAGAGGGGCATTTTTAAGGCATACACCACTATACAGACGGCCGCACTTGGCAAAACTATTTGAATTTTGTTCTCCATTTTGTGAATATGACCACAACCCAGTTTTAGAAGTGCCCCGTACAATTGTTTTGTGTGACCCTGACGGGAGAAAAAGTAAATCTGTCCCTAAATCCAACCTTCTGGCACATGTGAGAGGACTCTGAGACTGTCTGTATTACACATCACTCTAATCCAGCCTCAGTTACGCAGTCTGAGAGTGAGAGGACACCGAGAATGTCACAAATTCATCATCACCATTTATTTATATAGCGCCACTAATTCCGCAGCGCTGTACAGAGAACTCACATCAGTCCCTGCCCCATTGGGGCTTACAGTCTAAATTCCCTAACACACACAGACACAGAGAGAGAGAAACAAGGGTCAATTTTGTTAGCAGCCAATTAACCTACCAGTATGTTTTTGGAGTGTGGGAGGAAACCGGAGCACCTGGAGGAAACCCACGCAAACACGGGGAGAAAACTCCACACAGATAAAGCCATGGTCGGGAATTGAACTCATGACCCCAGTGCTGTTAGGCAGAAGTGCTAACCACTGAGCCACTGTGTCAAGAACAGGCTCCCAGCTGCCGTGACTTTGGGGTGTTTGCTGTATAAGGTCACATGATTCCAGCCCGCTGTCTCTCTCTACCTATCGCACAGGTTATAGACCTACTGAATCGCCCCAAACAGCTCTCACACCCCCACACACTTCAGGTTCTGCCACAACCTATTGAATACGGACAATAGGAACCCAATATACTGTCCCACACTGGCACACATGGCTTCTGGATACCCACAGGTTAGCCAGGCCCACCCCAGCAATCAAAGGGTTAACTCTTCACACCTTCCAGAGACTGTTACACAAATGTAAATGCAAGCACACACTAGGCTTGTTAGTCAAATGTATCAACAAATCACACACCGGCATTCAAAGGGTTAACTTGGTCGAGCTATATTCTTCTTAACAGGCTAATGGATTCGTTAGAATATCACGCTGAAATAATAATAGTATATTTCATTTGAAATTCAGTCACCAATATCATGCAGAAGAGATCATTTTCTGGTGTCACCATAACATGTAATATCCCCATATTTACATCTTATACAACAAGGGAGGAATGTTAAATAAAATGTGATATCACAGGTGAACAAAGGACGTTGATCTGTCTGCAGCCACGCAGCTCCTTGAACATAGACAAATATAATAAATAGGGGCTCATAGTATCCAGGTCCATCAGTCAAAGGTTCATGGTAATAATCTGAGAGTCCTTATAAATATGGATGTAACAAATATATTCCTACACCTGGGGGAGGAGCATTAACAATAATGTTTAAATGGTTTTAAGGTACAAAGTATTTGAGTAATTTTATAACTTTTATTTTGATATATCCGAAAATATGTAACTAAATTTATCATAGGTAGAAAGTATTTCAGCATTTTTTATAGTATTAATTAGTATTTCTATCTCCTCTTCACTTTTTCTGTACCCTATAAGTTATTGTTACTGTATATAGAGATATCTAGTTATATATATACTTATGTTGTTTTCTGATATATATATATCATACCTACCTACTTTCAGTAGGTGACGTCCGAGAGAGGGGCGTGACTAATGGGCGGGGCGTCGAATTGTGTCCATTTGGCCCCGCCCCCACAAGTAAAATTACGTTTTGTCAATATTTTGACAATGGAGTCCCGGGATGCGGGAGAAATGCAGCTCTCGCGGGAGCCCGGGAGACTGACCCGAATTTCGGGAGTCTCCCGGACTTTCCGGAAGTGTTGGCAAGTATGATATATATTAGTATACACTGTATAGATTATATATGTTGATATGGTGGCTATTAGATGTCATCTTACCTAAATAAATGATGGCACAGTGGTTAGCATTGCAGTCGCACAGCGCTGTGGTCATGGCAGCTTGTATGTTCTCCTCCTAAATCTGTGGGTTTACTTCCACAAACACATATTGACAGGTTAATGACTTTGTGTGTGGTAGGGAATATAGATTGTAAGCTTGTTGGGGCAGGGACCGAGGTGATGATTCTCTGTACTGCGCTATGTGATAGGTTGACGCTATATAACGGATAATAATACCTCAGAGTTCTGCGCTCTTTGTGCATATCATTGGGAATGGTTCCTGGGAGACTTGTAATATCCTTATAATCTACAGTGAGGTTTATTGACTTACCCTAATGTTTGTATCTCTGCAGCTGCTGCTTCTCCCAGAGATCTTATTCCCAGACAAGAAAGATGGAGAATGAGCCGCTAAACTCTGCTCTGTCCAGCAGCACCACGGCCGGGGGCCGGCACACTAACCCCTCGCTACCGGTGTACAGCGGCGTCCCGGACCGGCAGACTGTTCAGGTACATTATAATAACATAATGTCACTTCCTAATCCATCATTGTCCTGTGTCTCCCGCCAGATTGTAAGCTCTTCTGACAAGGCTCCTGGTTGTATTGGTTTATATGTGGCATCTACTGTACATTATATTAGATGTGAATGTCCTCTGTATGGTAGTTTACTACATATGATACATGTTATTGCTGAATGTGCTCGTGTTATATTATTTATTATTGTTTTACAGTATTATAACATCTCTACGCACACTGTGAAATATACAATGTGATGTGAACTATCTTTCAGAATATCTGTGACCATGGAGCTTACACTCTAGAGATTTACTGACAGAACTGGTCCAATGGGGCTTATAGCTTACATTACAGGTGTATTGGGAGGCTGTGTCCCACAGAGCTGACAATCTAGTTACATAAGACAATGTGACACCCTGGTCAGTATAGCCTACAGTCTAGTACATGAGAACTTACAGTCTAGAGTAAAGGTGTATTGGGAGGTTATATCCCGCAGAGCTAGCCATCTAGTGGTGTAGTGTAAGGGAGGTATAGAGGGATCTCTGTGACTGGTTACTCCTGGCACATGGAAGCCTCCCCTGTCCTCACATTCTCCTCCCTCCTCCATTCAGCAGAGTTGTATGGACTGCGAGGGGCAGAGGTCACCGGGCTTCTCTTTGTGACTCCTGACAAAAGCTTCGTTTTACCAATGTCCCTGGGATGTAACAGGCTGGATGTGCCGAGTACTGGAACGGTCTGTGTGTAGCAGAGGGACGCACTGTGTACTGTGCAGGAATAGGGGAGAGGTGCGGAGATCTGCAGGGTATGACATGAGGCCTCTGCACGGCTGATTGGTGGACGCGGTGTAAGTACTACACCTCTATTATAACTAGTACTATCTGCGGTGTCTCATGTCAGAGAGTATTACTCAGTTCTGAGTGGAGTATAGTCTCTTGTATCTTCTGTCAGAGAGTATTACTCAGTTCTGAGTGGAGTATAGTCTCTTGTATCTTCTGTCAGAGAGTATTACTCAGTTCTGAGTGGAGTATAGTCTCTTGTATCTGCTGTCAGAGAGTATAACTCAGTTCTGAGTGGAGTATAGTCTCTTGTATCTGCTGTTAGAGAGTATTATTCAGTTCTGAGTGGAGTATAGTCTCTTGTATCTTCTGTCAGAGAGTATTACTCAGTTCTGAGTGGAGTATAGTCTCTTGTATCTGCTGTCAGAGAGTATTACTCAGTTCTGAGTGGAGTATAGTCTCTTGTATCTGCTGTTAGAGAGTATTATTCAGTTCTGAGTGGAGTATAGTCTCTTGTATCTGCTGTCAGAGAGTATTACTCAGTTCTGAGTGGAGTATAGCCTCGTGTATCTGCTGTCAGAGAGTATTATTCAGTTCTGAGTGGAGTATAGCCTCTTGTATCTGCTGTCAGAGAGTATTATTCAGTACTGAGTGGAGTATAGTCTCTTGTATCTTATGTCAGAGAGTATTACTCAGTTCTGAGTGGAGTATAGTCTCTGGTATCTGCTGTCAGAGAGTATTACTCAGTTATGATTGGAGTATATTCTCTTGTATCTGCTGTCAGAGAGTATTATTCAGTTCTGAGTGGAGTATAGCCTCTTGTATCTGCTGTCAGAGAGTATTATTCAGTTCTGAGTGGAGTATAGTCTCTTGTATCTTATGTCAGAGAGTATTACTCAGTTCTGAGTGGAGTATAGTCTCTTGTATCTGCTGTCAGAGAGTATTACTCCGTTATGATTGGAGTATATTCTCTTGTATCTGCTGTCAGAGAGTATTATTCAGTTCTGAGTGGAGTATAGCCTCTTGTATCTGCTGTCAGAGAGTATTATTCAGTTCTGAGTGGAGTATAGTCTCTTGTATCTTATGTCAGAGAGTATTACTCAGTTCTGAGTGGAGTATAGTCTCTTGTATCTGCTGTCAGAGAGTATTACTCAGTTATGATTGGAGTATATTCTCTTGTATCTGCTGTCAGAGAGTATTACTCAGTTATGATTGGAGTATATTCTCTTGTATCTGCTGTCAGAGAGTATTACTCAGTTCTGAGTGGCGTATAGACTCTTGTATCTGCTGTCAGAGAGTATAACTCAGTTCTGAGTGGAGTATAGTCTCTTGTATCTGCTGTTAGAGAGTATTATTCAGTTCTGAGTGGAGTATAGTCTCTTGTATCTTCTGTCAGAGAGTATTACTCAGTTCTGAGTGGAGTATAGTCTCTTGTATCTGCTGTCAGAGAGTATTACTCAGTTCTGAGTGGAGTATAGTCTCTAGTATCTGTTGTCAGAGAGTATTACTCAGTTCTGAGTGGAGTATAGACTCTTGTATCTGCTGTCAGAGAGTATTATTCAGTTCTGAGTGGAGTATAGTCTCTTGTATCTGCTGTCAGAGAGTATTACTCAGTTATGAGTGGAGTATAGCCTCTTGTATCTGCTGTCAGAGAGTATTATTCAGTTCTGAGTGGAGTATAGTCTCTTGTATCTGCTGTCAGAGAGTATTATTCAGTTCTGAGTGGAATATAGCCTCTTGTATTTGCTGTCAGAGAGTATTATTCAGTTCTGAGTGGAGTATAGTCTCTAGTATCTGTTGTCAGAGAGTATTACTCAGTTCTGAGTGGAGTATAGTCTCTGGTGTCTGCTGTCAGAGAGTATTACTCAGTTCTGAGTGGCGTATAGTCTCTTGTATCTGCTGTCAGAGAGTATAACTCAGTTCTGAGTGGAGTATAGTCTCTTGTATCTGCTGTTAGAGAGTATTATTCAGTTCTGAGTGGAGTATAGTCTCTTGTATCTTCTGTCAGAGAGTATTACTCAGTTCTGAGTGGAGTATAGTCTCTTGTATCTGCTGTCAGAGAGTATTACTCAGTTCTGAGTGGAGTATAGTCTCTAGTATCTGTTGTCAGAGAGTATTACTCAGTTATGAGTGGAGTATAGCCTCTTGTATCTGCTGTCAGAGAGTATTATTCAGTTCTGAGTGGAATATAGCCTCTTGTATTTGCTGTCAGAGAGTATTATTCAGTTCTGAGTGGAGTATAGTCTCTAGTATCTGTTGTCAGAGAGTATTATTCAGTTATGAGTGGAGTATAGTCTCTTGTATCTTCTGTCAGAGAGTATTACTCAGTTCTGAGTGGAGTATAGTCTCTTGTATCTGCTGTCAGAGAGTATTACTCAATTCTGAGTGGAGTATAGTCTCTTGTATCTGCTGTTAGAGAGTATTATTCAGTTCTGAGTGGAGTATAGTCTCTTGTATCTGCTGTCAGAGAGTATTACTCAGTTCTGAGTGGAGTATAGCCTCGTGTATCTGCTGTCAGAGAGTATTATTCAGTTCTGAGTGGAGTATAGCCTCTTGTATCTGCTGTCAGAGAGTATTATTCAGTTCTGAGTGGAGTATAGTCTCTTGTATCTTATATCAGAGAGTATTACTCAGTTCTGAGTGGAGTATAGTCTCTTGTATCTGCTGTCAGAGAGTATTACTCAGTTATGATTGGAGTATATTCTCTTGTATCTGCTGTCAGAGAGTATTATTCAGTTCTGAGTGGAGTATAGCCTATTGTATCTGCTGTCAGAGAGTATTATTC
This sequence comes from Mixophyes australis, assembly GCA_036250195.1. NCBI lineage: Eukaryota > Metazoa > Chordata > Amphibia > Anura > Limnodynastidae > Mixophyes > Mixophyes australis. The sequence goes on along the minus strand of JAVHZZ010000011.1, from coordinate 103,555,613 downwards.
AGTTCTGAGTAGAGTATAGTCTCTTGTATCTTATGTCAGAGAGTATTACTCAGTTCTGAGTGTAGTATATTCTCTTGTATCTGCTGTCAGAGAGTATTACTCAGTTATGATTGGAGTATATTCTCTTGTATCTGCTGTCAGAGAGTATTACTCAGTTCTGAGTGGAGTATAGTCTCTTGTATCTGCTGTCAGAGAGTATAACTCAGTTCTGAGTGGAGTATAGTCTCTTGTATCTGCTGTTAGAGAGTATTATTCAGTTCTGAGTGGAGTATAGTCTCTTGTATCTTCTGTCAGAGAGTATTACTCAGTTCTGAGTGGAGTATAGTCTCTTGTATCTGCTGTCAGAGAGTATTACTCAGTTCTGAGTGGAGTATAGTCTCTTGTATCTGCTGTTAGAGAGTATTATTCAGTTCTGAGTGGAGTATAGTCTCTTGTATCTGCTGTCAGAGAGTATTACTCAGTTCTGAGTGGAGTATAGCCTCGTGTATCTGCTGTCAGAGAGTATTATTCAGTTCTGAGTGGAGTATAGCCTCTTGTATCTGCTGTCAGAGAGTATTATTCAGTTCTGAGTGGAGTATAGTCTCTTGTATCTTATGTCAGAGAGTATTACTCAGTTCTGAGTGGAGTATAGTCTCTTGTATCTGCTGTCAGAGAGTATTAATCAGTTATGATTGGAGTATATTCTCTTGTATCTGCTGTCAGAGAGTATTATTCAGTTCTGAGTGGAGTATAGTCTCTTGTATCTTCTGTCAGAGAGTATTATTCAGTTCTGAGTGGAGTATAGCCTCTTGTATCTGCTGTCAGAGAGTATTATTCAGTTCTGAGTGGAGTATAGTCTCTTGTATCTTCTGTCAGAGAGTATTACTCAGTTCTGAGTGGAGTATAGTCTCTAGTATCTGTTGTCGGAGAGTATTACTCAGTTCTGAGTGGAGTATAGACTCTTGTATCTGCTGTCAGAGAGTATTATTCAGTTCTGAGTGGAGTATAGTCTCTTGTATCTGCTGTCAGAGAGTATTACTCAGTTCTGAGTGGAGTATAGTCTCTTGTATCTGCTGTCAGAGAGTATTACTCAGTTCTGAGTGGAGTATAGTCTCTAGTATCTGTTGTCAGAGAGTATTACTCAGTTCTGAGTGGAGTATAGACTCTTGTATCTGCTGTCAGAGAGTATTATTCAGTTCTGAGTGGAGTATAGTCTCTAGTATCTGTTGTCAGAGAGTATTACTCAGTTCTGAGTGGAGTATAGTCTCTGGTGTCTGGTGTCAGAGAGTATTACTCAGTTCTGAGTTGAGTATAGTCTCTTGTATCTTCTGTCAGAGAGTATTACTCAGTTCTGAGTGGAGTATAGTCTCTTGTATCTGCTGTCAGAGAGTTTAACTCAGTTCTGAGTGGAGTATAGTCTCTTGTATCTGCTGTTAGAGTATTATTCAGTTCTGAGTGGAGTATAGTCTCTTGTATCTTCTGTCAGAGAGTATTACTCAGTTCTGAGTGGAGTATAGTCTCTTGTATCTGCTGTCAGAGAGTATTACTCAGTTCTGAGTGGAGTATAGTCTCTTGTATCTGCTGTCAGAGAGTATTACTCAGTTATGAGTGGAGTATAGCCTCTTGTATCTGCTGTCAGAGAGTATTACTCAGTTCTGAGTGGAGTATAGACTCTTGTATCTGCTGTCAGAGAGTATTATTCAGTTCTGAGTGGAGTATAGTCTCTTGTATCTGCTGTCAGAGAGTATTACTCAGTTCTGAGTGGAGTATAGTCTCTTGTATCTGCTGTCAGAGAGTATTACTCAGTTATGAGTGGAGTATAGCCTCTTGTATCTGCTGTCAGAGAGTATTATTCAGTTCTGAGTGGAGTATAGTCTCTAGTATCTGTTGTCAGAGAGTATTACTCAGTTATGAGTGGAGTATAGCCTCTTGTATCTGCTGTCAGAGAGTATTATTCAGTTCTGAGTGGAATATAGCCTCTTGTATTTGCTGTCAGAGAGTATTATTCAGTTCTGAGTGGAGTATAGTCTCTAGTATCTGTTGTCAGAGAGTATTACTCAGTTCTGAGTGGAGTATAGTCTCTGGTGTCTGGTGTCAGAGAGTATTACTCAGTTCTGAGTTGAGTATAGTCTCTTGTATCTTCTGTCAGAGAGTATTACTCAGTTCTGAGTGGAGTATAGTCTCTTGTATCTGCTGTCAGAGTGTATAACTCAGTTCTGAGTGGAGTATAGTCACTTGTATCTGCTGTTAGAGAGTATTATTCAGTTCTGAGTGGAGTATAGTCTCTTGTATCTTCTGTCAGAGAGTATTACTCAGTTCTGAGTGGAGTATAGTCTCTTGTATCTGCTGTCAGAGAGTATTACTCAGTTCTGAGTGGAGTATAGTCTCTAGTATCTGTTGTCAGAGAGTATTACTCAGTTCTGAGTGGAGTATAGACTCTTGTATCTGCTGTCAGAGAGTATTATTCAGTTCTGAGTGGAGTATAGTCTCTTGTATCTGCTGTCAGAGAGTATTACTTAGTTCTGAGTGGAGTATAGTCTCTTGTATCTGCTGTCAGAGAGTATTACTCAGTTATGAGTGGAGTATAGCCTCTTGTATCTGCTGTCAGAGAGTATTATTCAGTTCTGAGTGGAGTATAGTCTCTAGTATCTGTTGTCAGAAAGTATTACTCAGTTATGAGTGGAGTATAGTCTCTGGTGTCTGGTGTCAGAGATTATTACTCAGTTCTGAGTTGAGTATAGTCTCTTGTATCTTCTGTCAGAGAGTATTACTCAGTTCTGAGTGGAGTATAGTCTCTTGTATCTGCTGTTAGAGTATTATTCAGTTCTGAGTGGAGTATAGTCTCTTGTATCTTCTGTCAGAGAGTATTACTCAGTTCTGAGTGGAGTATAGTCTCTTGTATCTGCTGTCAGAGAGTATTACTCAGTTCTGAGTGGAGTATAGTCTCTTGTATCTGCTGTTAGAGAGTATTATTCAGTTCTGAGTGGAGTATAGTCTCTTGTATCTGCTGTCAGAGAGTATTACTCAGTTCTGAGTGGAGTATAGCCTCTTGTATCTGCTGTCAGAGAGTATTATTCAGTTCTGAGTGGAGTATAGCCTCTTGTATCTGCTGTCAGAGAGTATTATTCAGTTCTGAGTGGAGTATAGTCTCTTGTATCTTATGTCAGAGAGTATTACTCAGTTCTGAGTGTAGTATAGTCTCTTGTATCTGCTGTCAGAGAGTATTACTCAGTTCTGAGTGGAGTATAGTCTCTTGTATCTTATGTCAGAGAGTATTACTCAGTTCTGAGTGGAGTATATTCTCTTGTATCTGCTGTCAGAGAGTATTATTCAGTTCTGAGTGGAATATAGCCTCTTGTATTTGCTGTCAGAGAGTATTATTCAGTTCTGAGTGGAGTATAGTCTCTAGTATCTGTTGTCAGAGAGTATTACTCAGTTCTGAGTGGAGTATAGTCTCTGGTGTCTGGTGTCAGAGAGTATTACTCAGTTCTGAGTGGAGTATAGTCTCTTGTATCTTCTGTCAGAGAGTATTACTCAGTTCTGAGTGGAGTATAGTCTCTTGTATCTGCTGTCAGAGAGTATAACTCAGTTCTGAGTGGAGTATAGTCTCTTGTATCTGCTGTTAGAGTATTATTCAGTTCTGAGTGGAGTATAGTCTCTTGTATCTTCTGTCAGAGAGTATTACTCAGTTCTGAGTGGTGTATAGTCTCTTGTATCTGCTGTCAGAGAGTATTACTCAGTTCTGAGTGGAGTATAGTCTCTTGTATCTGCTGTTAGAGAGTATTATTCAGTTCTGAGTGGAGTATAGACTCTTGTATCTGCTGTCAGAGAGTATTATTCAGTTCTGAGTGGAGTATAGTCTCTTGTATCTGATGTCAGAGAGTATTACTCAGTTCTGAGTGGAGTATAGTCTCTTGTATCTGCTGTCAGAGAGTATTACTCAGTTATGAGTGGAGTATAGCCTCTTGTATCTGCTGTCAGAGAGTATTATTCAGTTCTGAGTGGAGTATAGTCTCTAGTATCTGTTGTCAGAGAGTATTACTCAGTTATGAGTGGAGTATAGCCTCTTGTATCTGCTGTCAGAGAGTATTATTCAGTTCTGAGTGGAATATAGCCTCTTGTATTTGCTGTCAGAGAGTATTATTCAGTTCTGAGTGGAGTATAGTCTCTAGTATCTGTTGTCAGAGAGTATTACTCAGTTCTGAGTGGAGTATAGTCTCTGGTGTCAGAGAGTATTACTCAGTTCTGAGTTGAGTATAGTCTCTTGTATCTTCTGTCAGAGAGTATTACTCAGTTCTGAGTGGAGTATAGTCTCTTGTATCTGCTGTCAGAGAGTATAACTCAGTTCTGAATGGAGTATAGTCTCTTGTATCTGCTGTTAGAGTATTATTCAGTTCTGAGTGGAGTATAGTCTCTTGTATCTTCTGTCAGAGAGTATTACTCAGTTCTGAGTGGAGTATAGTCTCTTGTATCTGCTGTCAGAGAGTATTACTCAGTTCTGAGTGGAGTATAGTCTCTAGTATCTGTTGTCAGAGAGTATTACTCAGTTCTGAGTGGAGTATAGACTCTTGTATCTGCTGTCAGAGAGTATTATTCAGTTCTGAGTGGAGTATAGTCTCTTGTATCTGCTGTCAGAGAGTATTACTCAGTTCTGAGTGGAGTATAGTCTCTTGTATCTGCTGTCAGAGAGTATTACTCAGTTATGAGTGGAGTATAGCCTCTTATATCTGCTGTCAGAGAGTATTATTCAGTTCTGAGTGGAGTATAGTCTCTAGTATCTGTTGTCAGAGAGTATTACTCAGTTATGAGTGGAGTATAGCCTCTTGTATCTGCTGTCAGAGAGTATTATTCAGTTCTGAGTGGAATATAGCCTCTTGTATTTGCTGTCAGAGAGTATTACTCAGTTCTGAGTGGAGTATAGTCTCTAGTATCTGTTGTCAGAGAGTATTACTCAGTTCTGAGTGGAGTATAGACTCTTGTATCTGCTGTCAGAGAGTATTATTCAGTTCTGAGTGGAGTATAGTCTCTTGTATCTGCTGTCAGAGAGTATTACTCAGTTCTGAGTGGAGTATAGTCTCTTGTATCTGCTGTCAGAGAGTATTACTCAGTTCTGAGTGGAGTATAGTCTCTTGTATCTGCTGTTAGAGAGTATTATTCAGTTCTGAGTGGAGTATAGTCTCTTGTATCTGCTGTCAGAGAGTATTACTCAGTTCTGAGTGGAGTATAGCCTCTTGTATCTGCTGTCAGAGAGTATTATTCAGTTCTGAGTGGAGTATAGTCTCTTGTATCTGCTGTCAGAGAGTATTATTCAGTTCTGAGTGGAGTATAGTCTCTTGTATCTTATGTCAGAGAGTATTACTCAGTTCCGAGTGTAGTATAGTCTCTAGTATCTGTTGTCAGAGAGTATTACTCAGTTCTGAGTGGAGTATAGTCTATGGTGTCTGGTGTCAGAGAGTATTACTCAGTTCTGAGTTGAGTATAGTCTCTTGTATCTTCTGTCAGAGAGTATTACTCAGTTCTGAGTGGAGTATAGTCTCTTGTATCTGCTGTTAGAGAGTATTATTCAGTTCTGAGTGGAGTATAGTCTCTTGTATCTGCTGTCAGAGAGTATTACTCAGTTATGAGTGGAGTATAGCCTCTTGTATCTGCTGTCAGAGAGTATTATTCAGTTCTGAGTGGAGTATAGTCTCCAGTATCTGTTGTCAGAGAGTATTACTCAGTTATGAGTGGAGTATAGTCTCTGGTGTCTGGTGTCAGAGAGTATTACTCAGTTCTGAGTTGAGTATAGTCTCTTGTATCTTCTGTCAGAGAGTATTACTCAGTTCTGAGTGGAGTATAGTCTCTTGTATCTGCTGTCAGAGAGTATAACTCAGTTCTGAGTGGAGTATAGTCTCTTGTATCTGCTGTTAGAGTATTATTCAGTTCTGAGTGGAGTATAGTCTCTTGTATCTTCTGTCAGAGAGTATTACTCAGTTCTGAGTGGAGTATAGTCTCTTGTATCTGCTGTCAGAGAGTATTACTCAGTTCTGAGTGGAGTATAGTCTCTTGTATCTGCTGTTAGAGAGTATTATTCAGTTCTGAGTGGAGTATAGTCTCTTGTATCTGCTGTCAGAGAGTATTACTCAGTTCTGAGTGGAGTATAGCCTCTTGTATCTGCTGTCAGAGAGTATTATTCAGTTCTGAGTGGAGTATAGTCTCTTGTATCTGCTGTCAGAGAGTATTATTCAGTTCTGAGTGGAGTATAGTCTCTTGTATCTTATGTCAGAGAGTATTACTCAGTTCTGAGTGTAGTATAGTCTCTTGTATCTGCTGTCAGAGAGTATTACTCAGTTCTGAGTGGAGTATAGTCTCTTGTATCTTATTTCAGAGAGTATTACTCAGTTCTGAGTGGAGTATATTCTCTTGTATCTGCTGTCAGAGAGTATTATTCAGTTCTGAGTGGAATATAGCCTCTTGTATTTGCTGTCAGAGAGTATTATTCAGTTCTGAGTGGAGTATAGTCTCTAGTATCTGTTGTCAGAGAGTATTACTCAGTTCTGAGTGGAGTATAGTCTCTGGTGTCTGGTGTCAGAGAGTATTACTCAGTTCTGAGTTGAGTATAGTCTCTTGTATCTTCTGTCAGAGAGTATTACTCAGTTCTGAGTGGAGTATAGTCTCTTGTATCTGCTGTTAGAGAGTATTATTCAGTTCTGAGTGGAGTATAGTCTCTTGTATCTGCTGTCAGAGAGTATTACTCAGTTCTGAGTGGAGTATAGCCTCGTGTATCTGCTGTCAGATAGTATTATTCAGTTCTGAGTGGAGTATAGCCTCTTGTATCTGCTGTCAGAGAGTATTATTCAGTTCTGAGTGGAGTATAGTCTCTTGTATCTTATGTCAGAGAGTATTACTCAGTTCTGAGTGGAGTATAGTCTCTGGTATCTGCTGTCAGAGAGTATTACTCAGTTATGATTGGAGTATATTCTCTTGTATCTGCTGTCAGAGAGTATTATTCAGTTCTGAGTGGAGTATAGCCTCTTGTATCTGCTGTCAGAGAGTATTATTCAGTTCTGAGTGGAGTATAGTCTCTTGTATCTTATGTCAGAGAGTATTACTCAGTTCTGAGTGGAGTATAGTCTCTTGTATCTGCTGTCAGAGAGTATTACTCCGTTATGATTGGAGTATATTCTCTTGTATCTGCTGTCAGAGAGTATTATTCAGTTCTGAGTGGAGTATAGCCTCTTGTATCTGCTGTCAGAGAGTATTATTCAGTTCTGAGTGGAGTATAGTCTCTTGTATCTTATGTCAGAGAGTATTACTCAGTTCTGAGTGGAGTATAGTCTCTTGTATCTGCTGTCAGAGAGTATTACTCAGTTATGATTGGAGTATATTCTCTTGTATCTGCTGTCAGAGAGTATTACTCAGTTATGATTGGAGTATATTCTCTTGTATCTGCTGTCAGAGAGTATTACTCAGTTCTGAGTGGCGTATAGACTCTTGTATCTGCTGTCAGAGAGTATAACTCAGTTCTGAGTGGAGTATAGTCTCTTGTATCTGCTGTTAGAGAGTATTATTCAGTTCTGAGTGGAGTATAGTCTCTTGTATCTTCTGTCAGAGAGTATTACTCAGTTCTGAGTGGAGTATAGTCTCTTGTATCTGCTGTCAGAGAGTATTACTCAGTTCTGAGTGGAGTATAGTCTCTAGTATCTGTTGTCAGAGAGTATTACTCAGTTATGAGTGGAGTATAGCCTCTTGTATCTGCTGTCAGAGAGTATTATTCAGTTCTGAGTGGAATATAGCCTCTTGTATTTGCTGTCAGAGAGTATTATTCAGTTCTGAGTGGAGTATAGTCTCTAGTATCTGTTGTCAGAGAGTATTATTCAGTTATGAGTGGAGTATAGTCTCTTGTATCTTCTGTCAGAGAGTATTACTCAGTTCTGAGTGGAGTATAGTCTCTTGTATCTGCTGTCAGAGAGTATTACTCAATTCTGAGTGGAGTATAGTCTCTTGTATCTGCTGTTAGAGAGTATTATTCAGTTCTGAGTGGAGTATAGTCTCTTGTATCTGCTGTCAGAGAGTATTACTCAGTTCTGAGTGGAGTATAGCCTCGTGTATCTGCTGTCAGAGAGTATTATTCAGTTCTGAGTGGAGTATAGCCTCTTGTATCTGCTGTCAGAGAGTATTATTCAGTTCTGAGTGGAGTATAGTCTCTTGTATCTTATATCAGAGAGTATTACTCAGTTCTGAGTGGAGTATAGTCTCTTGTATCTGCTGTCAGAGAGTATTACTCAGTTATGATTGGAGTATATTCTCTTGTATCTGCTGTCAGAGAGTATTATTCAGTTCTGAGTGGAGTATAGCCTATTGTATCTGCTGTCAGAGAGTATTATTCAGTTCTGAGTAGAGTATAGTCTCTTGTATCTTATGTCAGAGAGTATTACTCAGTTCTGAGTGTAGTATATTCTCTTGTATCTGCTGTCAGAGAGTATTACTCAGTTATGATTGGAGTATATTCTCTTGTATCTGCTGTCAGAAAGTATTACTCAGTTCTGAGTGGAGTATAGTCTCTTGTATCTGCTGTCATAGAGTATAACTCAGTTCTGAGTGGAGTATAGTCTCTTGTATCTGCTGTTAGAGAGTATTATTCAGTTCTGAGTGGAGTATAGTCTCTTGTATCTTCTGTCAGAGAGTATTACTCAGTTCTGAGTGGAGTATAGTCTCTTGTATCTGCTGTCAGAGAGTATTACTCAGTTCTGAGTGGAGTATAGTCTCTTGTATCTGCTGTTAGAGAGTATTATTCAGTTCTGAGTGGAGTATAGTCTCTTGTATCTGCTGTCAGAGAGTATTACTCAGTTCTGAGTGGAGTATAGCCTCGTGTATCTGCTGTCAGAGAGTATTATTCAGTTCTGAGTGGAGTATAGCCTCTTGTATCTGCTGTCAGAGAGTATTATTCAGTTCTGAGTGGAGTATAGTCTCTTGTATCTTATGTCAGAGAGTATTACTCAGTTCTGAGTGGAGTATAGTCTCTTGTATCTGCTGTCAGAGAGTATTAATCAGTTATGATTGGAGTATATTCTCTTGTATCTGCTGTCAGAGAGTATTATTCAGTTCTGAGTGGAGTATAGTCTCTTGTATCTTCTGTCAGAGAGTATTATTCAGTTCTGAGTGGAGTATAGCCTCTTGTATCTGCTGTCAGAGAGTATTATTCAGTTCTGAGTGGAGTATAGTCTCTTGTATCTTCTGTCAGAGAGTATTACTCAGTTCTGAGTGGAGTATAGTCTCTAGTATCTGTTGTCGGAGAGTATTACTCAGTTCTGAGTGGAGTATAGACTCTTGTATCTGCTGTCAGAGAGTATTATTCAGTTCTGAGTGGAGTATAGTCTCTTGTATCTGCTGTCAGAGAGTATTACTCAGTTCTGAGTGGAGTATAGTCTCTTGTATCTGCTGTCAGAGAGTATTACTCAGTTCTGAGTGGAGTATAGTCTCTAGTATCTGTTGTCAGAGAGTATTACTCAGTTCTGAGTGGAGTATAGACTCTTGTATCTGCTGTCAGAGAGTATTATTCAGTTCTGAGTGGAGTATAGTCTCTAGTATCTGTTGTCAGAGAGTATTACTCAGTTCTGAGTGGAGTATAGTCTCTGGTGTCTGGTGTCAGAGAGTATTACTCAGTTCTGAGTTGAGTATAGTCTCTTGTATCTTCTGTCAGAGAGTATTACTCAGTTCTGAGTGGAGTATAGTCTCTTGTATCTGCTGTCAGAGAGTTTAACTCAGTTCTGAGTGGAGTATAGTCTCTTGTATCTGCTGTTAGAGTATTATTCAGTTCTGAGTGGAGTATAGTCTCTTGTATCTTCTGTCAGAGAGTATTACTCAGTTCTGAGTGGAGTATAGTCTCTTGTATCTGCTGTCAGAGAGTATTACTCAGTTCTGAGTGGAGTATAGTCTCTTGTATCTGCTGTCAGAGAGTATTACTCAGTTATGAGTGGAGTATAGCCTCTTGTATCTGCTGTCAGAGAGTATTACTCAGTTCTGAGTGGAGTATAGACTCTTGTATCTGCTGTCAGAGAGTATTATTCAGTTCTGAGTGGAGTATAGTCTCTTGTATCTGCTGTCAGAGAGTATTACTCAGTTCTGAGTGGAGTATAGTCTCTTGTATCTGCTGTCAGAGAGTATTACTCAGTTATGAGTGGAGTATAGCCTCTTGTATCTGCTGTCAGAGAGTATTATTCAGTTCTGAGTGGAGTATAGGCTCTAGTATCTGTTGTCAGAGAGTATTACTCAGTTATGAGTGGAGTATAGCCTCTTGTATCTGCTGTCAGAGAGTATTATTCAGTTCTGAGTGGAATATAGCCTCTTGTATTTGCTGTCAGAGAGTATTATTCAGTTCTGAGTGGAGTATAGTCTCTAGTATCTGTTGTCAGAGAGTATTACTCAGTTCTGAGTGGAGTATAGTCTCTGGTGTCTGGTGTCAGAGAGTATTACTCAGTTCTGAGTTGAGTATAGTCTCTTGTATCTTCTGTCAGAGAGTATTACTCAGTTCTGAGTGGAGTATAGTCTCTTGTATCTGCTGTCAGAGTGTATAACTCAGTTCTGAGTGGAGTATAGTCACTTGTATCTGCTGTTAGAGAGTATTATTCAGTTCTGAGTGGAGTATAGTCTCTTGTATCTTCTGTCAGAGAGTATTACTCAGTTCTGAGTGGAGTATAGTCTCTTGTATCTGCTGTCAGAGAGTATTACTCAGTTCTGAGTGGAGTATAGTCTCTAGTATCTGTTGTCAGAGAGTATTACTCAGTTCTGAGTGGAGTATAGACTCTTGTATCTGCTGTCAGAGAGTATTATTCAGTTCTGAGTGGAGTATAGTCTCTTGTATCTGCTGTCAGAGAGTATTACTTAGTTCTGAGTGGAGTATAGTCTCTTGTATCTGCTGTCAGAGAGTATTACTCAGTTATGAGTGGAGTATAGCCTCTTGTATCTGCTGTCAGAGAGTATTATTCAGTTCTGAGTGGAGTATAGTCTCTAGTATCTGTTGTCAGAGAGTATTACTCAGTTATGAGTGGAGTATAGTCTCTGGTGTCTGGTGTCAGAGATTATTACTCAGTTCTGAGTTGAGTATAGTCTCTTGTATCTTCTGTCAGAGAGTATTACTCAGTTCTGAGTGGAGTATAGTCTCTTGTATCTGCTGTTAGAGTATTATTCAGTTCTGAGTGGAGTATAGTCTCTTGTATCTTCTGTCAGAGAGTATTACTCAGTTCTGAGTGGAGTATAGTCTCTTGTATCTGCTGTCAGAGAGTATTACTCAGTTCTGAGTGGAGTATAGTCTCTTGTATCTGCTGTTAGAGAGTATTATTCAGTTCTGAGTGGAGTATAGTCTCTTGTATCTGCTGTCAGAGAGTATTACTCAGTTCTGAGTGGAGTATAGCCTCTTGTATCTGCTGTCAGAGAGTATTATTCAGTTCTGAGTGGAGTATAGCCTCTTGTATCTGCTGTCAGAGAGTATTATTCAGTTCTGAGTGGAGTATAGTCTCTTGTATCTTATGTCAGAGAGTATTACTCAGTTCTGAGTGTAGTATAGTCTCTTGTATCTGCTGTCAGAGAGTATTACTCAGTTCTGAGTGGAGTATAGTCTCTTGTATCTTATGTCAGAGAGTATTACTCAGTTCTGAGTGGAGTATATTCTCTTGTATCTGCTGTCAGAGAGTATTATTCAGTTCTGAGTGGAATATAGCCTCTTGTATTTGCTGTCAGAGAGTATTATTCAGTTCTGAGTGGAGTATAGTCTCTAGTATCTGTTGTCAGAGAGTATTACTCAGTTCTGAGTGGAGTATAGTCTCTGGTGTCTGGTGTCAGAGAGTATTACTCAGTTCTGAGTGGAGTATAGTCTCTTGTATCTTCTGTCAGAGAGTATTACTCAGTTCTGAGTGGAGTATAGTCTCTTGTATCTGCTGTCAGAGAGTATAACTCAGTTCTGAGTGGAGTATAGTCTCTTGTATCTGCTGTTAGAGTATTATTCAGTTCTGAGTGGAGTATAGTCTCTTGTATCTTCTGTCAGAGAGTATTACTCAGTTCTGAGTGGTGTATAGTCTCTTGTATCTGCTGTCAGAGAGTATTACTCAGTTCTGAGTGGAGTATAGTCTCTTGTATCTGCTGTTAGAGAGTATTATTCAGTTCTGAGTGGAGTATAGACTCTTGTATCTGCTGTCAGAGAGTATTATTCAGTTCTGAGTGGAGTATAGTCTCTTGTATCTGATGTCAGAGAGTATTACTCAGTTCTGAGTGGAGTATAGTCTCTTGTATCTGCTGTCAGAGAGTATTACTCAGTTATGAGTGGAGTATAGCCTCTTGTATCTGCTGTCAGAGAGTATTATTCAGTTCTGAGTGGAGTATAGTCTCTAGTATCTGTTGTCAGAGAGTATTACTCAGTTATGAGTGGAGTATAGCCTCTTGTATCTGCTGTCAGAGAGTATTATTCAGTTCTGAGTGGAATATAGCCTCTTGTATTTGCTGTCAGAGAGTATTATTCAGTTCTGAGTGGAGTATAGTCTCTAGTATCTGTTGTCAGAGAGTATTACTCAGTTCTGAGTGGAGTATAGTCTCTGGTGTCAGAGAGTATTACTCAGTTCTGAGTTGAGTATAGTCTCTTGTATCTTCTGTCAGAGAGTATTACTCAGTTCTGAGTGGAGTATAGTCTCTTGTATCTGCTGTCAGAGAGTATAACTCAGTTCTGAATGGAGTATAGTCTCTTGTATCTGCTGTTAGAGTATTATTCAGTTCTGAGTGGAGTATAGTCTCTTGTATCTTCTGTCAGAGAGTATTACTCAGTTCTGAGTGGAGTATAGTCTCTTGTATCTGCTGTCAGAGAGTATTACTCAGTTCTGAGTGGAGTATAGTCTCTAGTATCTGTTGTCAGAGAGTATTACTCAGTTCTGAGTGGAGTATAGACTCTTGTATCTGCTGTCAGAGAGTATTATTCAGTTCTGAGTGGAGTATAGTCTCTTGTATCTGCTGTCAGAGAGTATTACTCAGTTCTGAGTGGAGTATAGTCTCTTGTATCTGCTGTCAGAGAGTATTACTCAGTTATGAGTGGAGTATAGCCTCTTATATCTGCTGTCAGAGAGTATTATTCAGTTCTGAGTGGAGTATAGTCTCTAGTATCTGTTGTCAGAGAGTATTACTCAGTTATGAGTGGAGTATAGCCTCTTGTATCTGCTGTCAGAGAGTATTATTCAGTTCTGAGTGGAATATAGCCTCTTGTATTTGCTGTCAGAGAGTATTACTCAGTTCTGAGTGGAGTATAGTCTCTAGTATCTGTTGTCAGAGAGTATTACTCAGTTCTGAGTGGAGTATAGACTCTTGTATCTGCTGTCAGAGAGTATTATTCAGTTCTGAGTGGAGTATAGTCTCTTGTATCTGCTGTCAGAGAGTATTACTCAGTTCTGAGTGGAGTATAGTCTCTTGTATCTGCTGTCAGAGAGTATTACTCAGTTCTGAGTGGAGTATAGTCTCTTGTATCTGCTGTTAGAGAGTATTATTCAGTTCTGAGTGGAGTATAGTCTCTTGTATCTGCTGTCAGAGAGTATTACTCAGTTCTGAGTGGAGTATAGCCTCTTGTATCTGCTGTCAGAGAGTATTATTCAGTTCTGAGTGGAGTATAGTCTCTTGTATCTGCTGTCAGAGAGTATTATTCAGTTCTGAGTGGAGTATAGTCTCTTGTATCTTATGTCAGAGAGTATTACTCAGTTCTGAGTGTAGTATAGTCTCTAGTATCTGTTGTCAGAGAGTATTACTCAGTTCTGAGTGGAGTATAGTCTATGGTGTCTGGTGTCAGAGAGTATTACTCAGTTCTGAGTTGAGTATAGTCTCTTGTATCTTCTGTCAGAGAGTATTACTCAGTTCTGAGTGGAGTATAGTCTCTTGTATCTGCTGTTAGAGAGTATTATTCAGTTCTGAGTGGAGTATAGTCTCTTGTATCTGCTGTCAGAGAGTATTACTCAGTTATGAGTGGAGTATAGCCTCTTGTATCTGCTGTCAGAGAGTATTATTCAGTTCTGAGTGGAGTATAGTCTCCAGTATCTGTTGTCAGAGAGTATTACTCAGTTATGAGTGGAGTATAGTCTCTGGTGTCTGGTGTCAGAGAGTATTACTCAGTTCTGAGTTGAGTATAGTCTCTTGTATCTTCTGTCAGAGAGTATTACTCAGTTCTGAGTGGAGTATAGTCTCTTGTATCTGCTGTCAGAGAGTATAACTCAGTTCTGAGTGGAGTATAGTCTCTTGTATCTGCTGTTAGAGTATTATTCAGTTCTGAGTGGAGTATAGTCTCTTGTATCTTCTGTCAGAGAGTATTACTCAGTTCTGAGTGGAGTATAGTCTCTTGTATCTGCTGTCAGAGAGTATTACTCAGTTCTGAGTGGAGTATAGTCTCTTGTATCTGCTGTTAGAGAGTATTATTCAGTTCTGAGTGGAGTATAGTCTCTTGTATCTGCTGTCAGAGAGTATTACTCAGTTCTGAGTGGAGTATAGCCTCTTGTATCTGCTGTCAGAGAGTATTATTCAGTTCTGAGTGGAGTATAGTCTCTTGTATCTGCTGTCAGAGAGTATTATTCAGTTCTGAGTGGAGTATAGTCTCTTGTATCTTATGTCAGAGAGTATTACTCAGTTCTGAGTGTAGTATAGTCTCTTGTATCTGCTGTCAGAGAGTATTACTCAGTTCTGAGTGGAGTATAGTCTCTTGTATCTTATTTCAGAGAGTATTACTCAGTTCTGAGTGGAGTATATTCTCTTGTATCTGCTGTCAGAGAGTATTATTCAGTTCTGAGTGGAATATAGCCTCTTGTATTTGCTGTCAGAGAGTATTATTCAGTTCTGAGTGGAGTATAGTCTCTAGTATCTGTTGTCAGAGAGTATTACTCAGTTCTGAGTGGAGTATAGTCTCTGGTGTCTGGTGTCAGAGAGTATTACTCAGTTCTGAGTTGAGTATAGTCTCTTGTATCTTCTGTCAGAGAGTATTACTCAGTTCTGAGTGGAGTATAGTCTCTTGTATCTGCTGTCAGAGAGTATTACTCAGTTCTGAGTTGAGTATAGTCTCTTGTATCTTCTGTCAGAGAGTATTACTCAGTTCTGAGTGGAGTATAGTCTCTTGTATCTGCTGTCAGAGAGTATAACTCAGTTCTGAGTGGAGTATAGTCTCTTGTATCTGCTGTTAGAGTATTATTCAGTTCTGAGTGGAGTATAGTCTCTTGTATCTTCTGTCAGAGAGTATTACTCAGTTCTGAGTGGAGTATAGTCTCTTGTATCTGCTGTCAGAGAGTATTACTCAGTTCTGAGTGGAGTATAGTCTCTTGTATCTGCTGTTAGAGAGTATTATTCAGTTCTGAGTGGAGTATAGTCTCTTGTATCTGCTGTCAGAGAGTATTACTCAGTTATGATTGGAGTATAGTCTCTTGTATCTGCTGTTAGAGAGTATTATTCAGTTCTGAGTGGAGTATAGTCTCTTGTATCTTCTGTCAGAGAGTATTACTCAGTTCTGAGTGGAGTATAGTCTCTTGTGTCTGCTGTCAGAGAGTATTACTCAGTTCTGAGTGGAGTATAGTCTCTTGTATCTGCTGTTAGAGAGTATTATTCAGTTCTGAGTGGAGTATAGTCTCTTGTATCTGCTGTCAGAGAGTATTACTCAGTTCTGAGTGGAGTATAGCCTCGTGTATCTGCTGTCAGAGAGTATTATTCAGTTCTGAGTGGAGTATAGCCTCTTGTATCTGCTGTCAGAGAGTATTATTCAGTTCTGAGTGGAGTATAGTCTCTTGTATCTTATGTCAGAGAGTATTACTCAGTTCTGAGTGGAGTATAGTCTCTTGTATCTGCTGTCAGAGAGTATTAATCAGTTATGATTGGAGTATAGTCTCTTGTATCTTATGTCAGAGAGTATTACTCAGTTCTGAGTGGAGTATAGTCTCTTGTATCTGCTGTCAGAGAGTATTATTCAGTTCTGAGTGGAGTATATTCTCTTGTATCTGCTGTCAGAGAGTATTATTCAGTTCTGAGTGGAGTATAGCCTCTTGTATCTGCTGTCAGAGAGTATTATTCAGATCTGAGTGGAGTATAGTCTCTTGTATCTTATGTCAGAGAGTATTACTCAGTTCTGAGTGGAGTATAGTCTCTTGTATCTGCTGTCAGAGAGTATTACTCAGTTATGATTGGAGTATATTCTCTTGTATCTGCTGTCAGAGAGTATTATTCAGTTCTGAGTGGAGTATAGCCTCTTGTATCTGCTGTCAGAGAGTATTATTCAGTTCTGAGTGGAGTATAGTCTCTTGTATCTTATGTCAGAGAGTATTACTCAGTTCTGAGTGGAGTATAGTCTCTTGTGTCTGCTGTCAGAGAGTATTATTCAGTTCTGAGTGGAGTATAGTCTCTTGTATCTGCTGTCAGAGAGTATTATTCAGTTCTGAGTGGAGTATAGTCTCTTGTATCCTATGTCAGAGAGTATTACTCAGTTCTGAGTGTAGTATAGTCTCTTGTATCTGCTGTCAGAGAGTATTACTCAGTTCTGAGTGGAGTATAGTCTCTTGTATCTTATTTCAGAGAGTATTACTCAGTTCTGAGTGGAGTATATTCTCTTGTATCTGCTGTCAGAGAGTATTATTCAGTTCTGAGTGGAATATAGCCTCTTGTATTTGCTGTCAGAGAGTATTATTCAGTTCTGAGTGGAGTATAGTCTCTAGTATCTGTTGTCAGAGAGTATTACTCAGTTCTGAGTGGAGTATAGTCTCTGGTGTCTGGTGTCAGAGAGTATTACTCAGTTCTGAGTTGAGTATAGTCTCTTGTATCTTCTGTCAGAGAGTATTACTCAGTTCTGAGTGGAGTATAGTCTCTTGTATCTGCTGTCAGAGAGTATAACTCAGTTCTGAGTGGAGTATAGTCTCTTGTATCTGCTGTTAGAGTATTATTCAGTTCTGAGTGGAGTATAGTCTCTTGTATCTTCTGTCAGAGAGTATTACTCAGTTCTGAGTGGAGTATAGTCTCTTGTATCTGCTGTCAGAGAGTATTACTCAGTTCTGAGTGGAGTATAGTCTCTTGTATCTGCTGTTAGAGAGTATTATTCAGTTCTGAGTGGAGTATAGTCTCTTGTATCTGCTGTCAGAGAGTATTACTCAGTTATGATTGGAGTATAGTCTCTTGTATCTGCTGTTAGAGAGTATTATTCAGTTCTGAGTGGAGTATAGTCTCTTGTATCTTCTGTCAGAGAGTATTACTCAGTTCTGAGTGGAGTATAGTCTCTTGTGTCTGCTGTCAGAGAGTATTACTCAGTTCTGAGTGGAGTATAGTCTCTTGTATCTGCTGTTAGAGAGTATTATTCAGTTCTGAGTGGAGTATAGTCTCTTGTATCTGCTGTCAGAGAGTATTACTCAGTTCTGAGTGGAGTATAGCCTCTTGTATCTGCTGTCAGAGAGTATTATTCAGTTCTGAGTGGAGTATAGTCTCTTGTATCTTATGTCAGAGAGTATTACTCAGTTCTGAGTGGAGTATAGTCTCTTGTATCTGCTGTCAGAGAGTATTAATCAGTTATGATTGGAGTATAGTCTCTTGTATCTGCTGTCAGAGAGTATTACTCAGTTCTGAGTGGAGTATAGTCTCTTGTATCTGCTGTTAGAGAGTATTATTCAGTTCTGAGTGGAGTATAGTCTCTTGTATCTGCTGTCAGAGAGTATTATTCAGTTCTGAGTGGAGTATAGTCTCTTGTATCTTATGTCAGAGAGTATTACTCAGTTCTGAGTGTAGTATAGTCTCTTGTATCTGCTGTCAGAGAGTATTACTCAGTTCTGAGTGGAGTATAGTCTCTTGTATCTTATTTCAGAGAGTATTACTCAGTTCTGAGTGGAGTATATTCTCTTGTATCTGCTGTCAGAGAGTATTATTCAGTTCTGAGTGGAATATAGCCTCTTGTATTTGCTGTCAGAGAGTATTATTCAGTTCTGAGTGGAGTATAGTCTCTAGTATCTGTTGTCAGAGAGTATTACTCAGTTCTGAGTGGAGTATAGTCTCTGGTGTCTGGTGTCAGAGAGTATTACTCAGTTCTGAGTTGAGTATAGTCTCTTGTATCTTCTGTCAGAGAGTATTACTCAGTTCTGAGTGGAGTATAGTCTCTTGTATCTGCTGTCAGAGAGTATAACTCAGTTCTGAGTGGAGTATAGTCTCTTGTATCTGCTGTTAGAGTATTATTCAGTTCTGAGTGGAGTATAGTCTCTTGTATCTTCTGTCAGAGAGTATTACTCAGTTCTGAGTGGAGTATAGTCTCTTGTATCTGCTGTCAGAGAGTATTACTCAGTTCTGAGTGGAGTATAGTCTCTTGTATCTGCTGTTAGAGAGTATTATTCAGTTCTGAGTGGAGTATAGTCTCTTGTATCTGCTGTCAGAGAGTATTACTCAGTTATGATTGGAGTATAGTCTCTTGTATCTGCTGTTAGAGAGTATTATTCAGTTCTGAGTGGAGTATAGTCTCTTGTATCTTCTGTCAGAGAGTATTACTCAGTTCTGAGTGGAGTATAGTCTCTTGTGTCTGCTGTCAGAGAGTATTACTCAGTTCTGAGTGGAGTATAGTCTCTTGTATCTGCTGTTAGAGAGTATTATTCAGTTCTGAGTGGAGTATAGTCTCTTGTATCTGCTGTCAGAGAGTATTACTCAGTTCTGAGTGGAGTATAGCCTCGTGTATCTGCTGTCAGAGAGTATTATTCAGTTCTGAGTGGAGTATAGCCTCTTGTATCTGCTGTCAGAGAGTATTATTCAGTTCTGAGTGGAGTATAGTCTCTTGTATCTTATGTCAGAGAGTATTACTCAGTTCTGAGTGGAGTATAGTCTCTTGTATCTGCTGTCAGAGAGTATTAATCAGTTATGATTGGAGTATAGTCTCTTGTATCTTATGTCAGAGAGTATTACTCAGTTCTGAGTGGAGTATAGTCTCTTGTATCTGCTGTCAGAGAGTATTATTCAGTTCTGAGTGGAGTATATTCTCTTGTATCTGCTGTCAGAGAGTATTATTCAGTTCTGAGTGGAGTATAGCCTCTTGTATCTGCTGTCAGAGAGTATTATTCAGATCTGAGTGGAGTATAGTCTCTTGTATCTTATGTCAGAGAGTATTACTCAGTTCTGAGTGGAGTATAGTCTCTTGTATCTGCTGTCAGAGAGTATTACTCAGTTATGATTGGAGTATATTCTCTTGTATCTGCTGTCAGAGAGTATTATTCAGTTCTGAGTGGAGTATAGCCTCTTGTATCTGCTGTCAGAGAGTATTATTCAGTTCTGAGTGGAGTATAGTCTCTTGTATCTTATGTCAGAGAGTATTACTCAGTTCTGAGTGGAGTATAGTCTCTTGTATCTGCTGTCAGAGAGTATTACTCAGTTATGATTGGAGTATATTCTCTTGTATCTGCTGTCAGAGAGTATTATTCAGTTCTGAGTGGAGTATAGTCTCTTGTATCTTATGTCAGAGAGTATTACTCAGTTCTGAGTGGAGTATAGTCTCTTGTATCTTATGTCAGAGAGTATTACTCAGTTCTGAGTGGAGTATAGTCTCTTGTATCTTATGTCAGAGAGTATTACTCAGTCCTGAGTGGAGTATAGTCTCTTGTATCTGCTCTGAGAGAGTATTACTCAGTTCTGAGTAGAGTATGTTATCTGGTGTAAGAATATTATCCTACTACAAGTTAGACACCACTATCTTGTTTGGGCCACTCTGTGTCAATCATTTGTTACATAAAATGGATTAAAGGACTCTAATGCGTAAGATAATCCTCTTTGCATCAGTATCTGTTGTCAGAGAGTATTACTTAGTTCTGAGGGGAGTATAGTGTCTGGTATCAGAGAGTATTACTCAGTTCTGAGTGGAGTATAGTCTCTGTTTTCTCATTTATGTTTTAATATATCTAGTGAAGTATGGATGAGGTATGCAAATATATTTTTTAGTTCAGGAAAATGTAGGTGAGATGAGTGAGGTACAGGTGGGATGAGTGAGGTATAAATGAGGTAAGTGAAGTACAGGTGAGGTGAGTGAAGTATAGGTGGAGTGAGTGAGGTATAGGTGAGGTGAGTGAGGTATAGATGAGTGAGTGAGGTATAGGTGAGGTATAGGTGAGTGAGTGAGGTATAGGTGAGGTGAGTGAGGTATAGGTGAGTGAGTGAGGTATAGGTGAGGTGAGTGAGGTATAGGTGAAGTGAGTGAGGTATAGGTGAGTGAGTGAGGTATAGATGAGATGAGTGAGGTATAGGTGAGGTGAGTGAGGTATATGAGGGGTGAGTGAGGTATAGGTGAGTGAGTGAGGTATAGGTGAGTGAGTGAGGTATAGGTGAGTGAGTGAGGTATAGGTGAGGTGAGTGAGGTATAGGTGAGTGAGTGAGGTATAGGTGAGGTGAGTGAGGTATAGATGAGTGAGTGAGGTATAGCTGAGGTGAGTGAGGTATAGGTGAGTGAGTGAGGTATAGGTGAGGTGAGTGAGGTATAGGATAGTGAGTGAGGTATAGGTGAGTGAGGTATAGGTGAGGTGAGTGAGGTATAGGTGAGGTGAGTGAGGTATAGATGAGTGAGTGAGGTATAGGTGAGGTGAGTGAGGTATAGGTGAGTGAGTGAGGTATAGGTGAGGTGAGTGAGGTATAGATGAGATGACTGAGGTATAGGTGAGTGAGTGAGGTATAGGTGAGGTGAGTGAGGTATAGGTGGGGTGAGTGAGGTATAGGTGAGGTGAGTGAGGTATAGGTGAGTGAGTGAGGTATAGGTGAGGTGAGTGAGGTATAGATGAGTGAGTGAGGTATAGGTGAGGTGAGTAAGGTATAGGTGAGTGAGTGAGGTATAGGTGAGTGAGTGAGGTATAGGTGAGGTATAGGTGAGTGAGTGAGGTATCGGTGAGTTGAGTGAGGTATAGGTGAGTGAGTGAGGTATAGTTGAGTGAGTGAGGTATAGGTGAGGTGAGTGAGGTATAGGTGAGGTGAGTGAGGTATAGGTGAGTGAGGTATAGGTGAGGTGAGTGAGGTATATGAGGGGTGAGTGAGGTATAGGTGAGTGAGTGAGGTATAGGTGAGGTGAGTGAGGTATAGGTGAGGTGAGTGAGGTATAGGTGGATGAGTGAGGTATAGATGAGTGAGTGAGGTATAGGTGAGGTGAGTGAGGTATAGGTGAGGTGAGTGAGGTATAGGTGAGGTGAGTGAGGTATAGGTGAGGGATATGTATATAGGTGAGTGAGTGAGGTATAGATGAGTGAGTGAGGTATAGGTGAGTGAGTGAGGTATAGGTGAGGGAGTGAGGTATAGGTGAGTGAGTGAGGTATAGGTGAGGTGAGTGAGGTATAGGTGAGTGAGTGAGGTATAGGTGAGGTGAGTGAGGTATAGGTGAGGTGAGTGAGGTATAGGTGAGGCGAGTGAGGTATAGTTGGAGTGAGTGAGGTATAGGTGAGGTGAGTGAGGTATAGGTGAGGTGAGTGAGGTATAGGTGAGTGAGTGAGGTATAGGTGAGGTGAGTGAGGTATAGGTGAGGGATATGTATATAGGTGAGTGAGTGAGGTATAGATGAGTGAGTGAGGTATAGGTGAGGTGAGTGAGGTATAGGTGAGTGAGGTATAGGTGAGTGAGTGAGGTATAGGTGAGGGAGTGAGGTATAGGTGAGTGAGTGAGGTATAGATGAGTGAGTGAGGTATAGGTGAGTGAGTGAGGTATAGGTGAGTGAGGTATAGATGAGGTGAGTGAATTATAGGTGAGGCGAGTGAGGTATAGGTGGAGTGAGTGAGGTATAGGTGAGGTGAGTGAGGTATAGGTGGAGTGAGTGAGGTATAGGTGAGGTGAGTGAGGTATAGGTGAGGTGAGTGAGGTATAGATGAGTGAGTGAGGTATAGGTGAGGTGAGTGAGGTATAGATGAGTGAGTGAGGTATAGATGAGTGAGTGAGGTATAGGTGAGGTGAGTGAGGTATAGGTGGGGTGAGTGAGGTATAGGTGAGGTGAGTGAGGTATAGGTGAGGTGAGTGAGGTATAGGTGAGGTGAGTGAGGTATAGATGAGATGAGTGAGGTATAGGTGAGGTGAGTGAGGTATAGTTGAGTGAGTGATGTATAGGTGAGGCAAGTGAGGTATAGGTGGGGTGAGTGAGGTATAGGTGAGGTGAGTGAGGTATAGGTGAGTGAGGTATAGGTGAGGTGAGTGAGGAATATGAGTGGTGAGTGAGGTATAGGTGAGTGAGTGAGGTATAGGTGAGTGAGGTATAGGTGAGGTGAGTGAGGTATAGGTGAGGTGAGTGAGGTATAGATGAGATGAGTGAGGTATAGGTGGAGTGAGTGAGGTATAGGTGAGTGAGTGAGGTATAGGTGAGGCGAGTGAGGTATAGGTGAGTGAGGTATAGGTGAGGTGAGTGAGGTATAGGTGAGGTATAGATGAGATGAGTGAGGTATAGGTGAGTGAGGTATAGGTGAGGTGAGTGAGGTATAGGTGAGGTGAGTGAGGTATAGATGAGATGAGTGAGGTATAGGTGAGGTGAGTGAGGTATAGGTGGGGTGAGTGAGGTATAGGTGAGGTGAGTGAGGTATAGGTGAGTGAGTGAGGTATAGGTGAGGTGAGTGAGGTATAGGTGAGTGAGTGAGGTATAGGTGAGTGAGTGAGGTATAGGTGAGGTGAGTGAGGTATAGGTGAGTGAGTGAGGTATAGGTGAGTGAGTGAGGTATAGGTGAGGTGAGTGAGGTATGAATGAGATGAGTGAGGTATAGGTGAGGTGAGTGAGGTATATGAGGGGTGAGTGAGGTATAGGTGAGGTGAGTGAGGTATAGGTGAGGTGAGTGAGGTATAGGTGAGTGAGTGAGGTATAGGTGAGGTGAGTGAGGTATAGGTGAGTGAGTGAGGTATAGGTGAGGTGAGTGAGGTATAGGTGAGTGAGTGAGGTATAGGTGAGGTGATTGAGGTATAGGTGAGTGAGTGAGGTATAGGTGAGGTGAGTGAGGTATAGGTGAGTGAGTGAGTGAGGTATAGGTGAGTGAGGTATAGGTGAGTGAGTGAGTGAGGTATAAGTGAGGTGAGTGAGGTATAGGTGAGGTGAGTGAGGTATATGAGTGGTGAGTGAGGTATAGGTGAGTGAGTGAGGTATAGGTGAGTGAGTGAGGTATAGGTGAGTGAGTGAGGTATAGGTGGGGTGAGTGAGGTAAAGGTGAGGTGAGTGAGGTATAGGTGAGGTGAGTGAGGTATAGGTGGGGTGAGTGAGGTATAGGTGAGGTGAGTGAGGTATAGGTGAGGTGAGTGAGGTATAGGTGAGTGAGTGAGTGAGGTATAAGTGAGGTGAGTGAGGTATAGGTGAGGTGAGTGAGGTATATGAGTGGTGAGTGAGGTATAGGTGAGTGAGTGAGGTATAGGTGAGTGAGTGAGGTATAGGTGAGTGAGTGAGGTATAGGTGAGGGATATATAAATATATATAGGTGAGTTTAGTGAAATCTAGGAGATAACATTGTGGCTTCCTGTAGATCAGACATTATATATAACTTGGGTGACTCTGATCTCTGGATTAGGACATTGATATATTTCTTGTTCATACGTCTTCTATGTGTCACACGTCGCAGTCTGGTGTCGTCCTTTCAGTAGTTCTCTATATAGTGTCTCCATATGTTATATACTAGTGTGTTGGATTAGATTCATGTGTTACACTTCAGTTTATTTTGTCTGTCATCATTTGTAACTTTTCATGAATAAATGTTGCATTTTGAAGAGAATTGTATGAAGTGTGATGAGATTCATATTGTACAGGACAGAAACCATCACGGCATCCAGGGGACACTGGGACTATGGGGGTCACTAACAGAGGTACTCTCCTGTGAGCTGACACTGGGAGTACCTGCCCGCAGCCAAACAGGGTTACAAACAGTTCATGACAATCCCTCTATTAGTTTGGGGTCTGTTTTAGGGTATAATGTCGTTTCTGGGTGAGTGTGGCTGGTCCTGGCCATGGCCGGGTACAGGAATGATGGAGAACCTGTCATTGGGGGAGGGGAGGTCAGTGATGGATGGGATGAGAAGC
This sequence comes from Mixophyes australis, assembly GCA_036250195.1. Classification (NCBI taxonomy): domain Eukaryota; kingdom Metazoa; phylum Chordata; class Amphibia; order Anura; family Limnodynastidae; genus Mixophyes; species Mixophyes australis. Next base: position 103,531,636 of record JAVHZZ010000011.1, on the reverse strand, counting down.
AGCCCTATCCGGATGTTCCCTTCATACAACAGTCTCTTGTATTGTATCAAGCTTTGTGAGGGGTAAATAAGGTAACTTCTTCACCCCTCCTAACCTCTGACCCAGCCGCCATGGCTGATAAATCACTGTAATGGTGTAGACATTTAACACCATGTGTACCAGGTATCATCCTGGGGTGCCTGCTGGATGGGCCCCGGATCCTGTTCAGTGAGGGTGATGCAAATAAACACAGAATTATTATGGGATTTTGTATAACTGCAGTCTAGTATATTCTTGATAAAAGTGATTTTATTGCGGAACAATCGTCATTAAATAGTACAATGCGCTCTACATGCAGACGCAGTATAATGTTACCAGGTGTGCAGTAACATACTGGGGGCTTTGTCAGACATTCATGGCTAATTTTACAGGGGTTTTTATAAAGAAACTGATGCAGCCAGACAAGTAGAATAATCTGCTGCAGAGGGAAAGATGTGTGGTGATTATTATATGTTCTTTATATGCCACCAGTCATATTATGCAGTGTTGTACTATGGAATTATCAGTCCCTGCCCCTAGTTACATTCTGCATTGTGCTATAGTCCTATATATACTATAGTCATAGTGCTATATTGGAGACAGTTCCAGAGATAATAATAAACGCATGAACGGAGGCCGGATATAATACATTCCTGCGGATGCCACCGTCTCACGTCATGATATAATACACTCCCTCCCTGTGTGGCGGTAGCTGATCGCGACCCTTACTGACGTTAACACCACTGTAACGTTATCTGATACTTGCAGTTAAACCTTTATCTTACACTCACCGGTTTTACAACTTCCCTGAATTTATACTTTTTATAATACCCTCACTTTATTGCTGTCAGTATACTCATTGCAGACCCTGTTCTAGTTCCTGGTATATAATATAGAGCCCATTCTAGTTACCAGTATATAATATAGAGCCCATTCTAGTTACTGGTGTATAATATAGAGCCCATTCTAGTTACCGGTATATAATATAGAGCCCATTCTAGTTACTGGTGTATAATATAGAGCCCATTCTAGTTACTGGTGTATAACACAGAGCCCATTCTAGTTACTGGTGTATAACACAGAGCCCATTCTAGTTACTGGTGTATAACACAGAGCCCATTCTAGTTACTGGTGTATAATATAGAGCCCATTCTAGTTACTGGTGTATAACACAGATGTCACGGGCACTAGGAGTCTTTACCCAGGGATCACCAGGTGGTAGGCTTACCAGAGCAATGTAGATGGTAATAGGGTACTCTGGTAGCAGGGTGATCACGGAACAGGAATTGGTAGATGATGAGATGCTCAGGAAAGTCTATGACTAGCAGCACTGGTAATATGGAGGTAATAATACACGAGGAACTGTATGGACAAGGGCACGTGAAAGTAGTCAGTGGTCTGCGATAGCAAGTTGTACCACTGCTATAGTGAGAAGGAATGTCCAACAGAAGCGAGGAGGTGATGAGAGTCAGCGGTCTGCGGATAGCAAGTGGTACCGCTGTCTGAGTGAAGGAATGGAATCCAAGTGGAGGTATCCGGGTAGTCAGTGGTCTGCGATAGCAAGTTGTACCACTGCTATGTGAGAGGATACTGGAACAGGTGATACAGGAAACGGGGATCAGTGGTCTGCCCTCAGCAAGTTGTACCACTGAATATATATGTGAGGAGGTGCATGGGGAGAGACTGCAACACAGGATGTACACGGGCACCTTAAACACGATCCACAGTAATATGCACAATATATATAAATGACTGAACAGGTCTGCAAATATAGAAAGTCTCTTGAAGTAATCCAGCACAAGATAACACAGTCAATTATGGCAATAGACTCAGCGGATAGCAGACTCCAGAGGAGAACCAACACAGTCCAGCAAGATATGCAATACACCAGCACAGTCAATGAGAAGTATGCATACCGTGGTTCAGAAGCAGGCAGTCAGATAGGAGTGCAGCGATACCTGAGCGGCAGGAGGCCGGCAGGATGAGAAGTCCCTGGATGGATGAGGCAGGGGTCTAGTAGGTGCAGCGCACAGGTAAGTAGACCAACAGGGACACGAATCCACAGGAATCAGTAGAACGTGGAACTGGACTCATGGAGGACCCAGGAGAATGGAGATGATCTAGCAGAGGAGTAGCTGATGAGATACGAATCCAATGCTGACAGGAGGGTAGAGACCAGCGGGACACAGGAAGGCGTGGAGAGCGGATCAGCAGTAGATGGACGATAGCGCTGACAGCAGCAGCAGGACTCTGCGGACACACGGAGGTAACCAGTAGCAACCAACAGGTGCCAATAGCGATGGAACACGGGAGAGCAGAGTAGACCAGGAGCTGTTGATCACGGAGAGTAGAGGATGGCAATAATAGCAGCAGTCTCGAGGAAACACGGGAGAGATGAGATGAGGCTGCCGTGCACAGGGGCAGCGGATAGGAATCAGCTAACAGTCACGATGATGGAACACAGACGAGTTGCAAGCTGGAGACTGTAGTGCACGGAGGCAGCGGATAGGAATCAGCTAACAGTCACGATGCTGAACACAGGCGAGTTGCAAGCTGGAGACTGTAGTGCACGGAGGCAGCGGATAGGAATCAGCTAACAGTCACGATGATGAACACAGACGAGTTGCAAGCTGGAGACTGTAGTGCACGGAGGCAGCGGATAGGAATCAGCTCACAGACTTGATGATGAACAGGTGAGTGGATGTGGAGAGAAGGCTGTAGTGCACGGAGGCAGCGGATAGGAATCAGCAAACAGTCACAATGGAATATGATAGCGTTGAAGTGGTATAGAAGACTGTAGTGCACGGAGGCAGCGGATAGGAATCAGCTAACAGTCACGATGATACAGTTGATGGTAGAAGTGGTATGGGAACCACAGTAGTAGAAGTGGTTTGGAAACCACAGAGGTAGAAGTGGTTTGGAAACCACAGGAATCAGCAGCGCTGAATACACGAGGAAACACAGGAACACCTTCAGAGACTCATGGGGAATGAGACTCCAAGATTGTCAGGCGCCGTCCGCACGGCCGCCTGACTGCCTGACCGCGCGTCTGGTTGCTATGCAACCAGACGCATCACTTCCGGATTCCCCCTGCCTGACCCCTTGCTGTATGACGCGCCCCGTTGCTAGGCAACGGGACGCTATGTAGGATTCCCGGCGGCAGGTATGACAGCGCTGCAGCGCTGATGCTGATTGGACCTCCACACTATTTAAACCTCTTCCTGCCCTCTATCAGTGCCAGAGTATCAGGTCTTCCTGTCTCCAGCGTTTGTGTGTTCCAGTTGCTGTATTTGTCCCTGACATCCCTCGTGCTGCTTGTGACCCTTTTGACCCGGACCGTTTGACCACCCCTATCTGGATTCTGCCTTGTACTGCACTCCTGAACGTTACCGACCCGGCTTGCCTCACCATTCTTCTGGATTTCCCTTTGTACCTCCTCTACCTGAACGTTGCTGAACCGGCCTGTCTGACAACCCCTTGTATCTCGCTGTGGACTCTAGGAAGGACCGCGACCTGCGTGTCCCTGCAGCGGAGTCCATACTTCCTTGCGGGGGTTCCTGGTGAATACCAGGGGCACGTTAGACTCCGCGCCTTCCTCTGAGTTGCGCCAACAACAGCAGGTACCTTCTACCAGTCATACACCCACTATCAGTCGTGACAGTATACTCTGGCCATGACAACGGAGGGGTCTGGTGAACCGTCTGCTCGTGACCTACTCCTGCATTTGGCTCAACGAGTGGAGCAACAAGAAGCAGCCCAAGCGCATCTTCTACAATGTGTCCAAGGGATTGCTTCCCGCTTCGATACATTTCAGAATGCTGCACCCGCTACACCAGCCATAACCTCTGCGGCATCCACAGCATCCAGTGTGGTTACGGTCTCTACAGCGGCCTCCGGTGTACGCATCCCGACACCCGAAAAGTTTGACGGTGATCCCAAGAAGTGCAGGGGCTTTTTGAACCAATGTGCCATTCAATTTGAGTGCAACCCAGGGGCCTTTTCTTCAGAACGCACCAAAGTAGCCTTTCTCATCTCCCTCCTCAGTGGTCAAGCCCTTGCCTGGGCCTCACCTTTATGGGAACAAGGGGGTCCACTTCTTAACAACTCCAACTCTTTCATTGAAGCTTTCAGGAAAGTCTTCGATGATCCCGGAAGAGTTGCTTCTGCAGCTACCAGCTTGTTAAACCTCCGCCAAGGTGACCTGTCCGTGGGGCAATACGCAGTTCAATTTCGAACCCTGGCTTCCGAGTTAAAATGGAATAACGAAGCACTGGTGGCAACCTTTTGGCAAGGTCTGGTGGACCGGATTAAGGACGAGCTAATTTCCAGAGAACTCCCGGCTGAGTTAGACCCTCTCATCTCCATGTGCATCAAGGTGGATTTGCGCTACCAAGAGCGCACGCAAGAACGCTCTCCCGGTAAACGGTTCATACCACGGCTAGCACCCCAGTTCCAAAATCCCATCCTGCCAGTGGACGAGCCAATGCAAGTAGGCCGCTCTAAATTATCCCTTGAAGAGAGGGAGAGACGCTTCAAACAACGCCTGTGTCTGTATTGCGGAGATCCGGGACACCTGCTAAGAGTTTGTCCCAAGAAACCGGGAAACTCTTCCTCCTAAACGGTGGCGGGGAGGCCGTTTTAGGAGAATCCACAGTTGCTCCCCATTCTAAAGAAAATTCCCCAGAATTTCAGATGGCTGTCATCCTGAGCACCCCCAAGGGTACCTTTTCCACCACGGCCTTTGTGGACTCCGGCTCCTCCGGGAACTTCATTTCGGCAGATCTAGCTTCGCAGCTCCAAATACCTCTAAACCCATTGCCCCAACCGTTATCTCTGACGGCAGTCGACGGAAGTCGTGTCACTCACGGCTCCATCTCCTCCGTGACGTCTCCTGTTCGGTTGAGGGTAGGAGTACTTCATAGCGAAATGATCCAACTTTTGGTGTTGCCGAGGTCCATTAATCCCCTCATCTTGGGGCTACCGTGGCTGAGAAAACATTCTCCTCAGATGGATTGGGACCACGCTCAAGTCATGTCGTGGGGTTCAGGATGTCGCTTTGAATGTCTGTCTAGAGTCTTGCCTCCAAAATGTCAAGTAATGGCTCATTCCGAGCTAACCCACCTTCCTGAGGCCTATATAGAATTCCAAGATGTATTCAGTAAAGTGGAAGCGGAGATCTTGCCTCCTCATCGTCCCTGGGATTGTGCTATTGTTTTATCTCCTGACCAACCCATCCCCAAAGGAAGGACCTACCCTTTATCTCGTCCAGAGACGTCAGCCATGTCTCAATATATTTCAGAAAACCTGAGACGGGGATTTATCCGCAAATCCACTTCCCCAGCGGGTGCAGGGTTTTTTTTTGTTAAGAAGAAGGATGGGTCTCTTCGGCCTTGTATTGATTATCGTCCTCTCAACCGCATCACTGTCAAGAATCGATATCCACTACCCCTCATCTCCGACCTCTTTGACAAACTCAGTGGATCTCAAATCTTTTCCAAACTAGATCTCCGTGGGGCCTATAATTTGATTCGCATCAAAGAAGGAGACGAATGGAAAACGGCCTTTAACACCAGAGATGGACATTTCGAGTACCTGGTGATGCCCTTCGGCCTCTGCAACGCCCCAGCCATCTTCCAAACCTTTGTTAACGATATCTTCCATGACCTGTTGTACACTTCTGTGGTAGTGTATTTAGACGATATATTAATATTTTCTAAAGATCTGAAGACTCATCGGGAACAAGTAAAGGAGGTCTTACGTAGACTCCGGAAACATCACCTCTACTGCAAGCTGGAGAAATGTGTGTTTGAGATTAGCCAGGTACCTTTTCTTGGTTTCATCGTGTCGGGTCAAGGTCTTTGTATGGATCCCACCAAGGTGTCAGCTATTCTGGACTGGCCTCAGCCACAAGGCCTTAAAGCTATTCAAAGGTTCATCGGCTTTGCAAACTATTATCGCCAATTTATTCAGGGATTCTCCACCATTATAGCCCCCATTACAGCCTTAACCAGGAAGACTGCCAACCCCAGGGTTTGGTCCTCGGAAGCCATGTCTGCCTTCATAATGTTAAAGAAAGCATTTTCTTCAGCCCCAGTTCTGTCCCAGCCAGATCAAGAACGACCTTTCTTCTTAGAGGTAGATGCATCCTCTGTAGGCATTGGGGCGGTGCTTTTTCAAGAGTCTCCGGCTGGCTCACACAACCCGTGTGGGTTTTTCTCCAGACGATTTCTTCCTAGTGAATGTAATTATGGAATAGGGGACAAGGAGTTACTGGCCATCAAGGCGGCTCTGGAGGAATGGCGACATCTGTTGGAGGGGGCTATATTTCCTGTTACTGTGTTTACCGACCATCGGAACCTAGTGTTCATTCAAGAGGCTCGTTGCCTTAATCCTCGGCAAGCCCGCTGGGCATCCTTCTTCACTCGATTTAACATGAAGCTCACATTCTGCCCGGGAGCCAAGAACGGACGTGCCGATGCATTATCTCGCTCATTTGACGATTCCGATCGTTTAAGACCGTTGGTTCCCCAGCATATTATTGATCCTGCTAATATCGTAGCCCTTACTAGGACCAAAACGTCCTCTCCTCCTCTAGGCCGGTCATTCGTGGAACCCCATCTCCGGCTCAAGACCCTGCAGTGGGCTCATTCATCCCGCATTGCCGGCCATGCTGGAATAAAGAAGACAACATCGCTGCTTTGCCGACGCTTCTGGTGGCCTAATGTACGTGCCGATATTGGTAAATTTATTGCTTCCTGCACTACTTGTGCTCAACACAAAACTTGTAGAAGAGTTCCGGCAGGCCTTCTTCGTCCACTCCCTATCCCCGATGCTCCTTGGGAAAGTGTGGCCATGGATTTTATTACGGACCTACCCCTCAGTGCAGGGTTTACCACTATCTGGGTGGTTATTGATCGATTTTCGAAGATGGCACATTTTATTCCTCTAACTGGACTGCCCACGGCCAGTCGTTTGGCAGATATCTTCATCAAAGAGATATTCAGACTACATGGTTGCCCGAAGGAGATCATTTCGGACCGTGGAGTCCAATTCACGTCCCATTTCTGGAGAACCTTTTGTAAGAGATTGAACATAGAATTGAAATTCTCTTCGGGATATCATCCGCAAACCAACGGACAGACGGAGCGAATCAATCAAGATCTCGAGACATTCCTCCGCTGTTTTACCTCCGACAACCAGAATAAATGGTCTCAATTCCTTCCTTGGGCGGAGTTCTCCCATAATCAACACATTCATGAGTCTACCGGATTCTCCCCTTTCTTTATTGTATATGGAAGTCATCCTGTGTTTCCGGATCCTTTTCCAGTGTCCTCTTCACCGGTTCCAGCCGTAGATACTCTGTATCGGGAGTTTTCTCTCATTTGGGCTAAGACTAAGATGGCTTTACTCAAGGCTACTCAGCATCACAAAATCTTTGCAGATCGTCATCGGAGGGCCACTCCTCTCTTAAAGGTGGGAGACCAAGTATGGCTATCCACCCGGGACCTAAGACTAAAGGTTCCTTCTATGAAGATGGCTCCTCGATTTATTGGCCCATACACCATCATGCAAGTCATTAATCCTGTATGCTTTAAATTGAAACTTCCTCCTTCTCTGAGATGTCATAATACTTTTCATGTCTCATTACTACGACCACTGGTACTCAATAAATTCTATCGACCTCCCTGTCGTCCCCCACCAATACAAACCTCTTCTGGAACTGAATTCGAAGTCAATCGGATCTTGGCCTCTCGCATTCTTCGTGGCAAACAGCAATTTCTTGTCCATTGGAAAGGATTTGGCCCAGAGGAGAGATCATGGGTGGACAAGCAGGACCTTCACGCTCCTAGAATTCTCAAAAAGTTCCTTCAAACAGGAGGAAGAAGAGGAGGGTATACTGTCAGGCGCCGTCCGCACGGCCGCCTGACTGCCTGACCGCGCGTCTGGTTGCTATGCAACCAGACGCATCACTTCCGGATTCCCCCTGCCTGACCCCTTGCTGTATGACGCGCCCCGTTGCTAGGCAACGGGACGCTATGTAGGATTCCCGGCGGCAGGTATGACAGCGCTGCAGCGCTGATGCTGATTGGACCTCCACACTATTTAAACCTCTTCCTGCCCTCTATCAGTGCCAGAGTATCAGGTCTTCCTGTCTCCAGCGTTTGTGTGTTCCAGTTGCTGTATTTGTCCCTGACATCCCTCGTGCTGCTTGTGACCCTTTTGACCCGGACCGTTTGACCACCCCTATCTGGATTCTGCCTTGTACTGCACTCCTGAACGTTACCGACCCGGCTTGCCTCACCATTCTTCTGGATTTCCCTTTGTACCTCCTCTACCTGAACGTTGCTGAACCGGCCTGTCTGACAACCCCTTGTATCTCGCTGTGGACTCTAGGAAGGACCGCGACCTGCGTGTCCCTGCAGCGGAGTCCATACTTCCTTGCGGGGGTTCCTGGTGAATACCAGGGGCACGTTAGACTCCGCGCCTTCCTCTGAGTTGCGCCAACAACAGCAGGTACCTTCTACCAGTCATACACCCACTATCAGTCGTGACAAAGATCAGGCAACGTGGTGTTGACCACAGGTGCTTAATATAGGGAGTGTTGCCTGATCTGCCAATTGAGTTAAAGGGACATACACTGAAGTATAGGAAAGGGCTGCGCATGCGCAGACCCTCAGGATGGAGGACGGCCACGGTTCCTAAATGTCCGGGAAGAAGCACTCACAGTCCGGTGAGTGACAACAGAGCCCATTCTAGTTACTGGTATATAATATAGAGCCCATTCTAGTTACTGGTGTATAATATAGAGCCCATTCTAGTTACCGGTATATAATATAGAGCCCATTCTAGTTACTGGTATATAATATAGAGCCCATTCTAGTTACTGGTGTATAATATAGAGCCCATTCTAGTTACTGGTGTATAACACAGAGCCCATTCTAGTTACTGGTGTATAATATAGAGCCCATTCTAGTTACTGGTGTATAATATAGAGCCCATTCTAGTTACTGTGTATAATATAGAGCCCATTCTAGTTACTGGTATATAACACATAGCCCTTTCTAGTTACTGGTATATAATACAGAGCCCATTCTAGTTACTGGTATATAACACAGAGCCCATTCTAGTTACCAATATATAATACAGAGCCCATTCTAGTTACTGGTATATAACACAGAGCCCATTCTAGTTACCAGTATATAACACAGAGCCCTTTCTAATTACTGGTATATAACACAGAGCCCATTCTAGTTACTGATATATAACACAGAGCCCATTCTAGTTACTGGTATATAATACAGAACCCATTCTAGTTACTGGTATATAACACAGAGCCCATTCTAGTTACCAATATATAATACAGAGCCCATTCTAGTTACTGGTATATAACACAGAGCCCATTCTAGTTACCAGTATATAACACAGAGCCCTTTCTAATTACTGGTATATAACACAGAGCCCATTCTAGTTACTGATATATAACACAGAGCCCATTCTAGTTACTGGTATATAATACAGAACCCATTCTAGTTACTGGTATCTAACACAGAGCCCATTCTAGTTACCGATATATAACACAGAACCCATTCTAGTTACTGGTATATAACACAGAGCCCATTCTAGTTACTGGTATATAACACAGAGCCCATTCTAGTTACTGGTATATAATACAGAACCCATTCTAGTTACCGGTATATAATACAGAACCCATTCTAGTTACTGGTATATAATACAGAACCCATTCTAGTTACTGGTATATAATACAGAGCCCATTCTAGTTACTGGTATATAATACAGAGCCCATTCTAGTTACCGGTATATAATACAGAGCCCATTCTAGTTACCGGTATATAATACAGAACCCATTCTAGTTACCGGTATATAATACAGAACCCATTCTAGTTACTGGTATATAATACAGAGCCCATTCTAGTTACTGGTATATAAAACAGAGCCCATTCTAGTTACCGGTATATAATACAGAGCCCATTCTAGTTACCAGTATATAATACAGAGCCCATTCTAGTTACCGGTATATAATACAGAACCCATTCTAGTTACTGGTATATAATACAGAGCCCATTCTAGTTACCGGTATATAATACAGAACCCATTCTAGTTACTGGTATATAATACAGAACCCATTCTAGTTACTGGTATATAACACAGAGCCCATTCTAGTTACTGGTATATAATACAGAGCCCATTCTAGTTACCGGTATATAATACAGAGCCCATTCTAGTTACCGGTATATAATACAGAGCCCATTCTAGTTACTGGTATATAATACAGAACCCATTCTAGTTACTGGTATATAATACAGAGCCCATTCTAGTTACCGGTATATAATACAGAGCCCATTCTAGTTACCGGTATATAATACAGAGCCCATTCTAGTTACCGGTATATAATACAGAACCCATTCTAGTTACCGTTATATAATACAGAACCCATTCTAGTTACTGGTATATAATACAGAGCCCATTCTAGTTACTGGTATATAAAACAGAGCCCATTCTAGTTACCGGTATATAATACAGAGCCCATTCTAGTTACCAGTATATAATACAGAGCCCATTCTAGTTACCGGTATATAATACAGAACCCATTCTAGTTACTGGTATATAATACAGAGCCCATTCTACTTACCGGTATATAATACAGAACCCATTCTAGTTACTGGTATATAATACAGAACCCATTCTAGTTACCGGTATATAATACAGAGCCCATTCTAGTTACTGGTATATAACACAGAGCCCATTCTAGTTACCGGTAAATAATACAGAACCCATTCTAGTTACCGGTATATAATACATAGCCCATTCTAGTTACTGGTATATAACACAGAACCGATTCTAGTTACTGGTATATAACACAGAGCCCATTCTAGTTACCGGTATATAACACAGAGCCCTTTCTAGTTACTGGTATATAACACAGAGCCCATTCTAGTTACTGATATATAACATAGAGCCCATTCTAGTTACTGGTATATAATACAGAACCCATTCTAGTTACTGGTATATAACACAGAGCCCATTCTAGTTACCGGTATATAACACAGAACCCATTCTAGTTACTGGTATATAACACAGAGCCCATTCTAGTTACTGGTATATAACACAGAGCCCATTCTAGTTACTGGTATATAATACAGAACCCATTCTAGTTACCGGTATATAATACAGAACCCATTCTAGTTACTGGTATATAATACAGAACCCATTCTAGTTACCGGTATATAATACAGAGCCCATTCTAGTTACCAATATATAACACAGAGCCCATTCTAGTTACCGGTATATAATACAGAGCCCATTCTAGTTACTGGTATATAATACAAAACCCATTCTAGTTACCGTATATAACACAGAGCCATTCTATTTACCGGTATATAATACAGAGCCCATTCTAGTTACCGGTATATAATACAGAACCCATTCTAGTTACCAATATATAACACACAGCCCATTCTAGTTACCGGTATATAATACAGAACCCATTCTAGTTACTGGTATATAATACAGAGCCCATTCTAGTTACTGGTATATAATACAGAGCCCATTCTAGTTACCGGTATATAATACAGAGCCCATTCTAGTTACCAGTATATAATACAGAACCCATTCTAGTTACCGGTATATAACACAGAGCCCATTCTAGTTACCGGTATATAATACAGAACCCATTCTAGTTACTGGTATATAATACAGAACCCATTCTAGTTACCGGTATATAACACAGAGTCCATTCTAGTTACTGGTATATAATACAGAGCCCATTCTATTTACCAGTATATAATACAGAGCCCATTCTAGTTACCGGTAAATAATACAGAACCCATTCTAGTTACCGGTATATAATACAGAGCCCATTCTAGTTACCGGTATATAACACAGAGCCCATTCTAGTTACTGGTATATAACACAGAGCCCATTCTAGTTACTGATATATAACACAGAGCCCATTCTAGTTACTGGTATATAATACAGAACCCATTCTAGTTACTGGTATATAACACAGAGCCCATTCTAGTTACTGGTATATAATACAGAGCCCATTCTAGTTACCGGTATATAATACAGAGCCCATTCTAGTTACCGGTATATAATACAGAGCCCATTCTAGTTACTGGTATATAATACAGAACCCATTCTAGTTACTGGTATATAATACAGAGCCCATTCTAGTTACTGGTATATAATACAGAGCCCATTCTAGTTACTGGTATATAATACAGAGCCCATTCTAGTTACCGGTATATAACACAGAGCCCATTCTAGTTACCGGTAAATAATACAGAACCCATTCTAGTTACCGGTATATAATACATAGCCCATTCTAGTTACTGGTATATAACACAGAACCGATTCTAGTTACTGGTATATAATACAGAACCCATTCTAGTTACCGGTATATAACACAGAGCCCTTTCTAGTTACTGGTATATAACACAGAGCCCATTCTAGTTACTGATATATAACATAGAGCCCATTCTAGTTACTGGTATATAATACAGAACCCATTCTAGTTACTGGTATATAACACAGAGCCCATTCTAGTTACCGGTATATAACACAGAACCCATTCTAGTTACTGGTATATAACACAGAGCCCATTCTAGTTACTGGTATATAACACAGAGCCCATTCTAGTTACTGGTATATAATACAGAACCCATTCTAGTTACCGGTATATAATACAGAACCCATTCTAGTTACCGGTATATAACACAGAGCCCTTTCAAGTTACTGATATATAACACAGAGCCCATTCTAGTTACTGGTATATAATACAGAACCCATTCTAGTTACTGGTATACAACACAGAGCCCATTCTAGTTACCGGTATATAACACAGAACCCATTCTAGTTACTGGTATATAACACAGAGCCCATTCTAGTTACTGGTATATAACACAGAGCCCATTCTAGTTACTGGTATATAATACAGAGCCCATTCTAGTTACTGGTATATAATACAGAACCCATTCTAGTTACCGGTATATAATACAGAACCCATTCTAGTTACCGGTATATAACACAGAGCCCTTTCAAGTTACTGATATATAACACAGAGCCCATTCTAGTTACTGGTATATAACACAGAACCCATTCTAGTTACCGGTATATAATACAGAGTCTATTCTAGTTTATTCACCTGTGGTATATGGACCCCTGGGGTGAAATAATATGCAGTTAACGGATACTTATACTAATTACACTAAACTCAAAATAACTGGTTAATATAAACGTATTAATCATAAACATATTAGGATGGTGTTTATTTGAATATTATACACATTTGGGGGACATTGGTAAACATCGATCCTCATAGGGCGCTATAAGACCGCACCCGACACCAGAGCAGACAGAACCGGTTTATCTGCAATAATATGAAAACACTGGGGGCTAATTATCAACGGGGGGCTGAAAAAGGCTAAGGTGTCTAGTGTAGCTAAATGAACTAATGCAGGTTCCCAAAACTGTGCACTGCGTCGATTTCACAGGGGTGCCGTGCAGAGGCGGAGCTAGTGAGCTGCGGGGACGAGGGAAGGGGGGTCTACAGCTCGCTAGGTTCAAGCCTCTGCATCTGCAATGCAGCGGGCCCCATTTTCTCCATGGCCCCTGGTTCGCCACTGCTACCGTGACCAGAGCCGGTGGTAAGCAAGGCGGGGGACTACTTGGTAATTATTTTTGCTTAGGAGTGCCTTGAAACAAATACGGAGACCCTAAGGGTGCCTCGAACTGATTGCGTTAGGGATCCACTGAATAACATTTTCTGTGTAATGCTGTAATAAATGTGTTTATTAGAGAGTGGGGGGACCCTCGATGCTGGCAGGGTGCCTGTTACACTCAGATACCTGCAGGTGTATGTATGTGACTCTTTCCTCACTGTGTAGGTGATCCAGCAAGCTCTGACCCGCCAGCCCAGCACCGCAGCGCAGTACCTGCAGCAGATGTATGCGGCTCAGCAACAGCACCTAATGCTGCAGACAGCAGCGCTACAGCAGCAGCAGCAGCATCTGAGCAGCGCCCAGCTGCAGAGCCTGGCTGCAGCACAGCAGGTGAGGGGTTACCTGAGGGCACAGCCTCCATTTACCAGTGGGACATAAGATTAAACTGCGGTGTATTTATAGGCAAGTCTGGCAGCCAACAGAAGTACCCCCAGCGTGTGTCAGCAGGGTCCCTCCCAGCCCCCAGCGGTGAGTATACTGTGTAATGCACCAGGTGAGATCTGCACTATGCTGCCATCTGGGGGTGGAAGGGTGGTAATACACCTGCAGGGGAGCTGGGTTATTATACAGTCTCTGAGCGGAGAGTACAGGGAGATACTGCAATATAATGAGTCCCACGGCCACTATGTGTCACTGCAGCTCCAAGGAAGAGTCAGAAGTCCCTCACATCGCTATGTACAGCGCCTATCATTACTGTGCAGTGATCTATCAATGCCCAGCACCTGCCACTTCCCTGCGCTCTCCAAATATAACTATTCCTTTATCCCCTTCCTTATACAGAGCTGCCGTAGAGACAAATCTCGTGTACTGTGGTACATCAGCAGCAGCAGCAGCAATTTATATAGCGCCACTAATTCCGCAGCGCTGTACAGAGAACTCGCTCACATTAGTCCCTGCCCCATTGGAGCTTACAGTCTAAATTCCCTAATATACACACACACAGACACAGAACGAAAGAGATTAAAGTCAATCTAGTAGCAAACAATTAACCTACAAGTATGTTTTTGGAGTGTGGGAGGAAATCAGAGCACCTGGAGGAAACCCAGCAAACACGGGGAGAGCATACAAACCCCTCACAGATAAGGACACCCTCCATATTGAAGAACACACTGTGTATCGGAGCCAGTGACATATTGAGATGATTCTTCTTTGTGTTTTGGCAGCAGATTAACCTGACCAGCTCTCCTCAGATCATCCAGCGTCCACAGACAGTCAGCTCCACGCCGCCGGCGTCCGGTATAACGCAGCAAGCCGTTCTCTTGGGAAACACAGCCTCCCCAACGCTGAGTGCGAGTCAGGCACAGATGTATCTGCGAGCACAGATGGTAGGTAGCAGTCACATGATACTCGTTTCCTAAATATGTGTATATCATGCTGCCCTCTGGTATAGGTTGTGCCCTTTCGTCTCTCAGAGATTGGCGTCAGTATTCCGGCGTATTCTTGTACACCTCAGACATGCCACAATCTGCGATCGCTCCCTCTGTCTATGGCTTTACCTGTGACTCATTCACCTGTTGGCACCCACACAGACACCTCCAGGATTATAGATTATATATACCGCTCTGTGGTAATCCGTACGACTCATGACGCTAGCCACCATCTTGTGTCAAGTCCGTTTCTGGCAGTTTTGACGCCGCTGCACAATACTTAAGCTGGGCGCACACTGATACAATTGTCATTCAGATCACACAATAAATGACCATTTGTTCAGATATTCCAAGAGTGTGTACGCTCCCAAGAACATGTTTTCTCGCACCAAAGCATATCCCATCTGTTGATTTGGTTTTCGAAACTTCATAAAACCGATGTCGGGCAAATGTGGAAGTGTGTACGCAGGGCCGCCAAGAGGAATGTGGGACCCCGCTACAGCAACTTCATGGGGCCCCTTACAAAGACGCCTAAGGGGGCATGGTCACACCAGGTTGGTGGTTCTTCCCACTGCACAACCAGTCCAGGCCCCCCCAGACAGGCCCGAGCCCCGGTACTTTGTATCTGCTCCCCCATCCTCTTGGCGCCCCTGTGTGCTCGCACTCATGACCTGATCTCCATGGAGTGTACAGAGTCATGATCCTTTCAGCCGATGGTTATGAGAGGTGAAGATCACAGATCTGGAGGTACATCGTGTTGGTGTGTACATTGGGACTTTCAGTTGCTGGTAAAGTTACATAAGTGTGTACCCAGCTTTACTAGCTGGTCGGCATCAGAGCGACCTTGTCATACTGGACAATACTCTACTACCTGATACACGCACCAGGCCTTCAGCCTGGACTCCTGACTCCCATATACCGGCCGGAGCCACACACTAGAGACCACCTCCGTATTTACCAACACGTCCAGTAATGATGGATGTCAGG
The DNA here is from genome assembly GCA_036250195.1 of Mixophyes australis. Classification (NCBI taxonomy): domain Eukaryota; kingdom Metazoa; phylum Chordata; class Amphibia; order Anura; family Limnodynastidae; genus Mixophyes; species Mixophyes australis. The sequence continues at coordinate 103,515,522 of JAVHZZ010000011.1, read as the reverse complement.
CCTGGTATTATTGGGTACAGGGTGGTTTGGGAGGGCAGATTGCCCAGTTCCTGCAGATATTGCAGCGTTTGGTGCCAGTACCCATGTACATTTCCCATTAAATCCTCTGCTTGTTTCCAGGCCAGGAGCCGTACACTACAGACTCTGTTTCCTTTCTTCCCCCAGCTTATATTCACCCCGACAGCCACGGTGAGCAGCATCCAGTCCGAGGTCAGTTCTGGAAGCACCTCTCAGACCCCCACCATCAGCACTCAGGTAACGTTCTCCATGTCATGACATTACCAGCAGTGAGACCACTGAGCAGGGCATTGCTACCATCTTGCCTTCAGTCCGGCTGATCTGTGTGCCACCTCGTTCTCTCATCACACAGGGGCCATGCCAGGTCCTGGTGCAGATGTTACCGTCTGTGTTTCAGGTACAGAATCTCGCTGTGCGGGGGCCAGCTGGAGGACAGTTACCCAACCTGGCCATGAAACCAGCCACAATCAGCATGAACCTACAGCCTGTGACCAGCGCATCTCAAACCAAAACTGCGGGACACATACGAGGCGATGGCGCAGACATCCACAAGAGGGGAGATGCCCAGGGCGCTGACAGCCGGGTGCTCACGGGCAGGACAGTGATCCCGGTGTCGGCACACTCCATCATCACACCAGGTGAGGTCTCCATGTCAATAACGGATATATAATATCATTTTCTGTGGATTGTTCTCCTATATTTCACACTAGTAATGATCTCCAGCGTTCTCACACTAGTAATGATCCTGACTCCCTATGTTTTCACGCTAGTACTGATCCTGATCTACAGTGTTCTTGCACTAGTAGTGATCCTGACCCCCTATGTTTTCACGCTAGTACTGATCCTGATCTACAGTGTTCTCACACTAGTAGTGATCCTGATTTCCTGCGTTCTTACACTAGTAGTGATCCTGATCTACAGTGTTCTCACACTAGTAGTGATCCTGATTTCCTGCGTTCTTACACTAGTAGTGATCCTGATCCCCTGCGTTCTCACACTAGTAGTGATCCTGATCTCCTGCATTCTCGCACTAGTAGTGATCCTGATCTCCTGCGTTCTTACACTAGTAGTGATCCTGATCTCCTGCATTCTCACACTATTAGTGATCCTATTCTCCCTACGTTCTTGCACTAGCAGTGATCCTGTGCTCCGGCGTTCTCGCACTATTAGTGATCCTGAACCCCCTACGTTCTTACACTAGTAGTGATCCTGATCTCCTGTGTTCTTGCACTAGTAGTGATCATGTTCTCCAGCCTTCTCGCACTAGTAGTGATGCTGATCGCCTGCGTTCTGACACTAGTAGTGATCCTGATCTACAGTGTTCTCACACTAGTAATGATCCTGATTTCCTGCGTTCTTACACTAGTAGTGATCCTGATCTACAGTGTTCTCACACTAGTAGTGATCCTGATTTCCTGCGTTCTTACACTAGTAGTGATCCTGATCTCCTGCATTCTCACACTAGTAGTGATCCTGATCTCCTGCGTTCTTACACTAGTTGTGATCCTGATCTCCTGCATTCTCGCACTATTAGTGATCCTATTCTCCCTACGTTCTTGCACTAGCAGTGATCCTGTGCTCCGGCGTTCTTGCACTATTAGTGATCCTGAACCCCCTACGTTCTTACACTAGTAGTGATCCTGATCTCCTGTGTTCTTGCACTAGTAGTGATCATGTTCTCCAGCCTTCTCGCACTAGTAGTGATGCTGATCTCCTGCGTTCTGACACTAGTAGTGATCCTGATCTACAGTGTTCTCACACTAGTAGTGATCCTGATTTCCTGCGTTCTTACACTAGTAGTGATCCTGATCTACAGTGTTCTCACACTAGTAGTGATCCTGATTTCCTGCGTTCTTACACTAGTAGTGATCCTGATCTCCTGCATTCTCACACTAGTAGTGATCCTGATCTCCTGCGTTCTTACACTAGTTGTGATCCTGATCTCCTGCATTCTCGCACTATTAGTGATCCTATTCTCCCTACGTTCTTGCACTAGCAGTGATCCTGTGCTCCGGCGTTCTTGCACTATTAGTGATCCTGAACCCCCTACGTTCTTCCACTAGTAGTGATCCTGATCTCCTGTGTTCTCACACTAGTAGTGATGCTGATCTCCTGCGTTCTGACACTAGTAGTGATCCTGACCAGCATTTTCACACTAGTAGTGATCCTGTTCTCCCTACGTTCTCGCACTAGTAGTGATCCTGATCCCCATCATTCTCAAACTAGTACTGATCCTGATCTCCTGCGTTCTCGCATTAGTAGTGATCCTGATCCCCTGTGTTCTCGCACTAGTAGTGATCCTGATCCCCTGTGTTCTCACACTAGTAGTGATCCTGATCCCCTGCGTTCTCACACTAGTAATGATCCTGACCCCCTATGTTTTCACGCTAGTACTGATCCTGATCTACAGTGTTCTTGCACTAGTAGTGATCCTGACCCCCTATGTTTTCACGCTAGTACTGATCCTGATCTACAGTGTTCTTGCACTAGTAGTGATCCTGACCCCCCATGTTTTCACGCTAGCACTGATCCTGATCTACAGTGTTCTCACACTTGTAGTGATCCTGATTTCCTGCGTTCTTACACTAGTAGTGATCCTGATTTCCTGTGTTCTCACACTAGTAGTGATCCTGATTTCCTGTGTTCTCACACTAGTAGTGATCCTGATTTCCTGTGTTCTCACACTAGTAGTGATCCTGATTTCCTGCATTCTCGCACTAGTAGTGATCCTGATCTCCTGTGTTCTTACACTAGTAGTGATCCTGATTTCCTGTGTTCTCACACTAGTAGTGATCCTGATTTCCTGTGTTCTCACACTAGTAGTGATCCTGATTTCCTGCATTCTCGCACTAGTAGTCATCCTGAGCTCCTGCGTTCTTACACTAGTAGTGATCCTGATCTCCTGCATTCTCGCACTATTAGTGATCCTATTCTCCCTACGTTCTTACACTAGTAGTGATCGTGATCTCCTGCGTTCTTACACTAGTAGTGATCGTGATCTCCTGCATTCTTACACTAGTAGTGATCGTGATCTCCTGCGTTCTTGCACTAGTAGTGATCCTGATCCCCATCATTCTCAAACTAGTACTGATCCTGATCTCCTGCGTTCTCACACTAGTAGTGATCCTGATCTCCTGTGTTCTCACACTAGTAGTGATCCTGATCCCCTGCGTTCTCACACTAGTAGTGATCCTGATCCCCTGCATTCTCACACTAGTAGTGATCCTGATCCCCTGCGTTCTCACACTAGTAGTGATCCTGATCTCCTGTGTTCTCACACTAGTACTGATCCTGATCTCCTGTGTTCTCACGCTAGTAGTGATCCTGATCCCCTGCGTTCTCACACTAGTAGTGATCCTGATCTCCTGTGTTCTCACACTAGTACTGATCCTGATCCCCATCATTCTCAAACTAGTACTGATCCTGATCTCCTGCGTTCTCACACTAGTAGTGATCGTGATCTCCTGCGTTCTCACACTAGTAGTGATCGTGATCTCCTGCGTTCTTACACTAGTAGTGATCCTGATCTCCTGAGTTCTTACTCTAGTAGTGATCCTGATCCCCTGCGTTCTCACACTAGTAGTGATCCTGATCTCCTGCGTTCTCACACTAGTAGTGATCCTGATCTCCTGTGTTCTCACACTAGTAGTGATCCTGATCTCCTGCGTTCTCACACTAGTAGTGATCCTGATCTCCTGCGTTCTCACACTAGTAGTGATCCTGATCCCCTGCGTTCTCACACTAGTAGTGATCCTGATCCCCTGCGTTCTCACACTAGTAGTGATCCTGATCTCCTGTGTTCTCACACTAGTAGTGATCCTGATCTCCTGTGTTCTCACACTAGTAGTGATCCTGATCTCCTGTGTTCTCACACTAGTAGTGATCCTGATCTCCTGTGTTCTCACACTAGTAGTGATCCTGATCCCCTGCTGTCAGGCGCCGTCCGCACGGCCGCCTGACTGCCTGACCGCGCGTCTGGTTGCTATGCAACCAGACGCATCACTTCCAGATTCCCCCTGCCTGACCCCTTGCTGTATGACGCGCCCCGTTGCTAGGCAACGGGACGCTATGTAGGATTCCCGGCGGCAGGTATGACAGCGCTGCAGCGCTGATGCTGATTGGACCTCCACACTATTTAAACCTCTTCCTGCCCTCTATCAGTGCCAGAGTATCAGGTCTTCCTGTCTCCAGCGTTTGTGTGTTCCAGTTGCTGTATTTGTCCCTGACATCCCTCGTGCTGCTTGTGACCCTTTTGACCCGGACCGTTTGACCACCCCTATCTGGATTCTGCCTTGTACTGCACTCCTGAACGTTACCGACCCGGCTTGCCTCACCATTCTTCTGGATTTCCCTTTGTACCTCCTCTACCTGAACGTTGCTGAACCGGCCTGTCTGACAACCCCTTGTATCTCGCTGTGGACTCTAGGAAGGACCGCGACCTGCGTGTCCCTGCAGCGGAGTCCATACTTCCTTGCGGGGGTTCCTGGTGAATACCAGGGGCACGTTAGACTCCGCGCCTTCCTCTGAGTTGCGCCAACAACAGCAGGTACCTTCTACCAGTCATACACCCACTATCAGTCGTGACAGTATACTCTGGCCATGACAACGGAGGGGTCTGGTGAACCGTCTGCTCGTGACCTACTCCTGCATTTGGCTCAACGAGTGGAGCAACAAGAAGCAGCCCAAGCGCATCTTCTACAATGTGTCCAAGGGATTGCTTCCCGCTTCGATACATTTCAGAATGCTGCACCCGCTACACCAGCCATAACCTCTGCGGCATCCACAGCATCCAGTGTGGTTACGGTCTCTACAGCGGCCTCCGGTGTACGCATCCCGACACCCGAAAAGTTTGACGGTGATCCCAAGAAGTGCAGGGGCTTTTTGAACCAATGTGCCATTCAATTTGAGTGCAACCCAGGGGCCTTTTCTTCAGAACGCACCAAAGTAGCCTTTCTCATCTCCCTCCTCAGTGGTCAAGCCCTTGCCTGGGCCTCACCTTTATGGGAACAAGGGGGTCCACTTCTTAACAACTCCAACTCTTTCATTGAAGCTTTCAGGAAAGTCTTCGATGATCCCGGAAGAGTTGCTTCTGCAGCTACCAGCTTGTTAAACCTCCGCCAAGGTGACCTGTCCGTGGGGCAATACGCAGTTCAATTTCGAACCCTGGCTTCCGAGTTAAAATGGAATAACGAAGCACTGGTGGCAACCTTTTGGCAAGGTCTGGTGGACCGGATTAAGGACGAGCTAATTTCCAGAGAACTCCCGGCTGAGTTAGACCCTCTCATCTCCATGTGCATCAAGGTGGATTTGCGCTACCAAGAGCGCACGCAAGAACGCTCTCCCGGTAAACGGTTCATACCACGGCTAGCACCCCAGTTCCAAAATCCCATCCTGCCAGTGGACGAGCCAATGCAAGTAGGCCGCTCTAAATTATCCCTTGAAGAGAGGGAGAGACGCTTCAAACAACGCCTGTGTCTGTATTGCGGAGATCCGGGACACCTGCTAAGAGTTTGTCCCAAGAAACCGGGAAACTCTTCCTCCTAAACGGTGGCGGGGAGGCCGTTTTAGGAGAATCCACAGTTGCTCCCCATTCTAAAGAAAATTCCCCAGAATTTCAGATGGCTGTCATCCTGAGCACCCCCAAGGGTACCTTTTCCACCACGGCCTTTGTGGACTCCGGCTCCTCCGGGAACTTCATTTCGGCAGATCTAGCTTCGCAGCTCCAAATACCTCTAAACCCATTGCCCCAACCGTTATCTCTGACGGCAGTCGACGGAAGTCGTGTCACTCACGGCTCCATCTCCTCCGTGACGTCTCCTGTTCGGTTGAGGGTAGGAGTACTTCATAGCGAAATGATCCAACTTTTGGTGTTGCCGAGGTCCATTAATCCCCTCATCTTGGGGCTACCGTGGCTGAGAAAACATTCTCCTCAGATGGATTGGGACCACGCTCAAGTCATGTCGTGGGGTTCAGGATGTCGCTTTGAATGTCTGTCTAGAGTCTTGCCTCCAAAATGTCAAGTAATGGCTCATTCCGAGCTAACCCACCTTCCTGAGGCCTATATAGAATTCCAAGATGTATTCAGTAAAGTGGAAGCGGAGATCTTGCCTCCTCATCGTCCCTGGGATTGTGCTATTGTTTTATCTCCTGACCAACCCATCCCCAAAGGAAGGACCTACCCTTTATCTCGTCCAGAGACGTCAGCCATGTCTCAATATATTTCAGAAAACCTGAGACGGGGATTTATCCGCAAATCCACTTCCCCAGCGGGTGCAGGGGTTTTTTTTGTTAAGAAGAAGGATGGGTCTCTTCGGACTTGTATTGATTATCGTCCTCTCAACCGCATCACTGTCAAGAATCGATATCCACTACCCCTCATCTCCGACCTCTTTGACAAACTCAGTGGATCTCAAATCTTTTCCAAACTAGATCTCCGTGGGGCCTATAATTTGATTCGCATCAAAGAAGGAGACGAATGGAAAACGGCCTTTAACACCAGAGATGGACATTTCGAGTACCTGGTGATGCCCTTCGGCCTCTGCAACGCCCCAGCCATCTTCCAAACCTTTGTTAACGATATCTTCCATGACCTGTTGTACACTTCTGTGGTAGTGTATTTAGACGATATATTAATATTTTCTAAAGATCTGAAGACTCATCGGGAACAAGTAAAGGAGGTCTTACGTAGACTCCGGAAACATCACCTCTACTGCAAGCTGGAGAAATGTGTGTTTGAGATTAGCCAGGTACCTTTTCTTGGTTTCATCGTGTCGGGTCAAGGTCTTTGTATGGATCCCACCAAGGTGTCAGCTATTCTGGACTGGCCTCAGCCACAAGGCCTTAAAGCTATTCAAAGGTTCATCGGCTTTGCAAACTATTATCGCCAATTTATTCAGGGATTCTCCACCATTATAGCCCCCATTACAGCCTTAACCAGGAAGACTGCCAACCCCAGGGTTTGGTCCTCGGAAGCCATGTCTGCCTTCATAATGTTAAAGAAAGCATTTTCTTCAGCCCCAGTTCTGTCCCAGCCAGATCAAGAACGACCTTTCTTCTTAGAGGTAGATGCATCCTCTGTAGGCATTGGGGCGGTGCTTTTTCAAGAGTCTCCGGCTGGCTCACACAACCCGTGTGGGTTTTTCTCCAGACGATTTCTTCCTAGTGAATGTAATTATGGAATAGGGGACAAGGAGTTACTGGCCATCAAGGCGGCTCTGGAGGAATGGCGACATCTGTTGGAGGGGGCTATATTTCCTGTTACTGTGTTTACCGACCATCGGAACCTAGTGTTCATTCAAGAGGCTCGTTGCCTTAATCCTCGGCAAGCCCGCTGGGCATCCTTCTTCGCTCGATTTAACATGAAGCTCACATTCTGCCCGGGAGCCAAGAACGGACGTGCCGATGCATTATCTCGCTCATTTGACGATTCCGATCGTTTAAGACCGTTGGTTCCCCAGCATATTATTGATCCTGCTAATATCGTAGCCCTTACTAGGACCAAAACGTCCTCTCCTCCTCTAGGCCGGTCATTCGTGGAACCCCATCTCCGGCTCAAGACCCTGCAGTGGGCTCATTCATCCCGCATTGCCGGCCATGCTGGAATAAAGAAGACAACATCGCTGCTTTGCCGACGCTTCTGGTGGCCTAATGTACGTGCCGATATTGGTAAATTTATTGCTTCCTGCACTACTTGTGCTCAACACAAAACTTGTAGAAGAGTTCCGGCAGGCCTTCTTCGTCCACTCCCTATCCCCGATGCTCCTTGGGAAAGTGTGGCCATGGATTTTATTACGGACCTACCCCTCAGTGCAGGGTTTACCACTATCTGGGTGGTTATTGATCGATTTTCGAAGATGGCACATTTTATTCCTCTAACTGGACTGCCCACGGCCAGTCGTTTGGCAGATATCTTCATCAAAGAGATATTCAGACTACATGGTTGCCCGAAGGAGATCATTTCGGACCGTGGAGTCCAATTCACGTCCCATTTCTGGAGAACCTTTTGTAAGAGATTGAACATAGAATTGAAATTCTCTTCGGGATATCATCCGCAAACCAACGGACAGACGGAGCGAATCAATCAAGATCTCGAGACATTCCTCCGCTGTTTTACCTCCGACAACCAGAATAAATGGTCTCAATTCCTTCCTTGGGCGGAGTTCTCCCATAATCAACACATTCATGAGTCTACCGGATTCTCCCCTTTCTTTATTGTATATGGAAGTCATCCTGTGTTTCCGGATCCTTTTCCAGTGTCCTCTTCACCGGTTCCAGCCGTAGATACTCTGTATCGGGAGTTTTCTCTCATTTGGGCTAAGACTAAGATGGCTTTACTCAAGGCTACTCAGCATCACAAAATCTTTGCAGATCGTCATCGGAGGGCCACTCCTCTCTTAAAGGTGGGAGACCAAGTATGGCTATCCACCCGGGACCTAAGACTAAAGGTTCCTTCTATGAAGATGGCTCCTCGATTTATTGGCCCATACACCATCATGCAAGTCATTAATCCTGTATGCTTTAAATTGAAACTTCCTCCTTCTCTGAGATGTCATAATACTTTTCATGTCTCATTACTACGACCACTGGTACTCAATAAATTCTATCGACCTCCCTGTCGTCCCCCACCAATACAAACCTCTTCTGGAACTGAATTCGAAGTCAATCGGATCTTGGCCTCTCGCATTCTTCGTGGCAAACAGCAATTTCTTGTCCATTGGAAAGGATTTGGCCCAGAGGAGAGATCATGGGTGGACAAGCAGGACCTTCACGCTCCTAGAATTCTCAAAAAGTTCCTTCAAACAGGAGGAAGAAGAGGAGGGTATACTGTCAGGCGCCGTCCGCACGGCCGCCTGACTGCCTGACCGCGCGTCTGGTTGCTATGCAACCAGACGCATCACTTCCGGATTCCCCCTGCCTGACCCCTTGCTGTATGACGCGCCCCGTTGCTAGGCAACGGGACGCTATGTAGGATTCCCGGCGGCAGGTATGACAGCGCTGCAGCGCTGATGCTGATTGGACCTCCACACTATTTAAACCTCTTCCTGCCCTCTATCAGTGCCAGAGTATCAGGTCTTCCTGTCTCCAGCGTTTGTGTGTTCCAGTTGCTGTATTTGTCCCTGACATCCCTCGTGCTGCTTGTGACCCTTTTGACCCGGACCGTTTGACCACCCCTATCTGGATTCTGCCTTGTACTGCACTCCTGAACGTTACCGACCCGGCTTGCCTCACCATTCTTCTGGATTTCCCTTTGTACCTCCTCTACCTGAACGTTGCTGAACCGGCCTGTCTGACAACCCCTTGTATCTCGCTGTGGACTCTAGGAAGGACCGCGACCTGCGTGTCCCTGCAGCGGAGTCCATACTTCCTTGCGGGGGTTCCTGGTGAATACCAGGGGCACGTTAGACTCCGCGCCTTCCTCTGAGTTGCGCCAACAACAGCAGGTACCTTCTACCAGTCATACACCCACTATCAGTCGTGACACCTGCGTTCTCACACTAGTAGTGATCCTGATCCCCTGCGTTCTCACACTAGTAGTGATCCTAATCCCCTGCGTTCTCACACTAGTAGTGATCCTGATCTCCTGTGTTCTCACACTAGTAGTGATCCTGATCTCCTGTGTTCTCACACTAGTAGTGATCCTGATCCCCTGCGTTCTCACACTAGTAGTGATCCTGATCCCCTGCGTTCTCTCACTAGTAGTGATCCTGATCTCCTGCGTTCTCACACTAGTAGTGATCCTGATCTCCTGTGTTCTCACACTAGTAGTGATCGTGATCTCCTGCGTTCTCTCACTAGTAGTGATCCTGATCTCTTGCATTCTTACACTAGTAGTGATCCTGATCTCTTGCATTCTTACACTAGTAGTGATCCCGATCTCCTGCATCGTCACCTTGGTGATTTCTGTCTGTACGGCTCAGTCGTGCTAGTTTGGGCACAATGATAAGTCTTATTTATCCATCCATCACTCTCTCTTCAGCCACTATCACAGGGTACGTCATGGACCTGCTTCTTCCACATCCCTGGGGATACTCCCAGCACTTCCTGATACTTCATCTGGCTCCAGAACTGGGCTCTCTCACTCCAGGATGGAGCCAGGGTTGTCATAGAAACAGACCCCACTCCTGGGGGTTATAAATAAATGATCAGTACTTCCATCAACCCCAGGCTCTATAATAACCCCTTCCCTGCCATTAGATATCATCACATCTATTAAAGACAGGGACAAGCCAGAGCTGGGTCACTGTATAAATCACACGGAATATATTGAGCTTAGCTAGTTCCTGTGATTTATAGTAACCGTGAATTCGCTGATATTCCCTAAACTGTACTACAGCAGGTGGACACTTACACCGACTGCGCCTTTACACTGACCACACCCGTACACATTCTGCATCCGTACACCGACCACGCCCTTTCACTAACCACACCCTTGCACAGACCGCGCCCTTACACCGACCACACCCGTACACAGGCTGCATCTGCACACCGACCGCACCCTTACACCAACCACTCCCGTATACTAAATTCATCCGTACACTGACTGCGCCTTTACACCGACCGCACCTTTACACAGACCGCACCCTTACACCATCCACGCCCGTACACCGACCGCACCCTTACACCGACCACACCCTTACACCGACCGCACCCTTACACCGACCGATCCCTTACACCGACTGCTTCCTTACACCGACCACTCTGGTGGTAAATGAAGAGTAGAAACCAGCAACAGTGATGCCAGATACAGAGTCCCAATTCCGTCACTTATTTCTCCCACTGCTTCTGCTGGAGCACGTTCCACGTATCTACTACTCTTTCAGAAAAATTATATTTCCTAACACTATATGTGAGCTTACCCCCCAGTTTTTTACTGCCCCCCACCACCCCTGCCCGCCTTGTCCTAAACCTCATTGTATCCTGGAAAATACAACTAGCTCCAGTTTGCATGGCGGAGATAAAAGCCATGGTAGTTTTATATCCTATGTGGCTCATTGTCAGTTAACTGCCACATTCTCCGACTAGCCCCCCAAACAGCATGTGATTGGTCGCTGTGGGCTACGTCACCTTTGTGCTCCAGTTTAATAATTGTCCCCCGGAGGATGAAATCCTACATATTACTGTTCAGTACACGATAGTTTATAGCACCAGACACCATTATGTTATTGGATTACGTGTGTTACCACTGTGCTATTTTCAGACTTCTCATCAGTCACGAAACCTTAGAGGAAGTTCTGTTTCTGTACACATTACATTCCGCTATATATAGTATAGGAAGCGTCCTGCACTTCATGTGGTCTACAGACTATTGTGACCAACACAATCCTGTCCCACTGCGCCCCCTAGAGGCTACTCTACTATATGTCACCTCAGTGCAATCTCACCATTGCCCCAGGATAGGGAATTCAGGAAATAATCACGTTCTTCGCCCATTGTAATCCAGTACCTCACTCGTACATCTGTATGGGAATGATAAATACATAAGTGACAATAATGTATGAACTGTATGAGTCATCTTTATTGAGAAATACGGTATATGCCAAGCGCCCTGCCCTGAATCTTCACACGGCCGTATCTTGCACTGTCCGCGTGTGCAGGTGGATGCCGGTATGTTTAATGTTCAGCTGACATCAGCCTGGCACGTATGTGACAGATACATGAGATGTGTCCTACTCAGCTTGCACACGTAATTACATTGTTTTTACTGACATATTTTACATCTGAAATTTTTATGTAAAATGTAACCAAATCTATATAAGACCCATAGGGACATATTCAATTGTTGGCGTTATAGGCAAAATTAACGTGCCGCGCGCACCATTACCGTCATTACGGTAAAAGTGCGCGTAAATACCGGTATTACGGTAATAGTGCGCGTAAATACCGGTATTACGGTACTTTTCTTGCGGTGAAAACCGCCGAGAATTGAATATACCCCATAATGTTCTGCCTTTATTATTTCAACATAAAGCGTCCTGCCTTTGCTATTGGACAATGTGAAGTAAAGTATACATATTTAGTAATTTGGAGCAAGATAGCAGACAGGGAGTAGGAGCAGGCAGTATAGATACTGGGCAGGGAGTAAGAGCAGGCAGTATAGATACAAGCATTGATTAGAAACAGGCAGTATAGATACTGGGCAGGGAGTAGGAGCATGCAGTATAGATACTGGGCAGGGAGTAGGAGCAGGCAGTATAGATACTGGGCAGGGAGTAGGAGCAGGTAGTATAGATACTGGGCAGGGAGTAGGAGCAGGTAGTATAGATATTGGGCAGGGAGTAGGAGAGGCAGTATAGATACTAGGCAGGGAGTAAGAGCGGGCAGTATAGATAGCAGGCAATGATTAGAAGCAGGCAGTATAGATACTGGGCAGGGAGTAAGAGCAGGCAGTATAGATAGCAGGCAATGATTAGAAGCAGGCAGTATAGATACTGGGCAGGGAGTAGGAGCAGGCAGTATAGATACTGGGCATGGAGAAGGAGCAGGCAGTATAGATACTGGGCAGGGAGTAGGAGCAGGCAGTATAGATACAAGCAATGATCAGAAGCAGGCAGTATAGATACTGGGCAGGGAGTAAGAGCAGGCAGTATAGATACAAGCAATGATTAGAAGCAGGCACTATAGATAGCAGACAGGCAATAGTAGCAGGCAGTATAGATACTGGGCAGGGATTAGGAGCAGGCAGTGTAGTTACAGGGCAGGGAGTAGGAGCAGGCAGTATAGATACAGGGCAGGAAGTAGGAGAGGCAGTATAGATACTAGGCAGGGAGTAAGAGCGGGCAGTATAGATAGCAGGCAATGATTAGAAGCAGGCAGTATAGATACTGGGCAGGGAGTAAGAGCAGGCAGTATAGATAGCAGGCAATGATTAGAAGCAGGCAGTATAGATACTGGGCAGGGAGTAGGAGCAGGCAGTATAGATACTGGGCATGGAGAAGGAGCAGGCAGTATAGATACTGGGCAGGGAGTAGGAGCAGGCAGTATAGATACTGGGCAGGGAGTAAGAGCAGCCAGTATAGATACAAGCAATGATCAGAAGCAGGCAGTATAGATACTGGGCAGGGAGTAAGAGCAGGCAGTATAGATACAAGCAATGATTAGAAGCAGGCACTATAGATAGCAGACAGGCAATAGTAGCAGGCAGTATAGATACTGGGCAGGGATTAGGAGCAGGCAGTGTAGTTACAGGGCAGGGAGTAGGAGCAGGCAGTATAGATACAGGGCAGGGAGTAGGAGCAGGCAGTATAGATACTGGGCAGGGAGTAGGAGCAGGTAGTATAGATATTGGGCAGGGAGTAGGAGCAGGCAGTATAGATACTAGGCAGGGAGTAAGAGCAGGCAGTATAGATACAGGCAATGATTAGAAGCAGGCAGTGTAGATACTGGGCAGGGAGTAGGAGCAGGCAGTACAGATACTGGGCAGGGAGTAGGAGCAGGCAGTATAGATACAAGCAATGATTAGAAGTAGGCAGTATAGATACAGGCAATGATTAGAAGCAGACAGCATAGATACTGGGCAGGGAGTAGGAGCAGGCAGTATAGAGACTGGGCAGGTATTAGGAGTAGGCAGTGTAGATAGCAGGCAGTATAGATACTGGGCAGGGAGTAGGAGTAGGCAGTGTAGATAGCAGGCAGGGAGCAGTAGCAGGCAGTATAGATACTGGGCAGGGAGTAGGAGCAGGTAGTATAGATACTGGGCAGGGAGTAGGAGTAGGCAGTGTAGATAGCAGGCAGGGAGTAGGAGCAGGCAGTATAGATATTGGGCAGGGAGTAGGAGCAGGCAGTATAGATACTAGGCAGGGAGTAAGAGCAGGCAGTATAGATACAGGCAATGATTAGAAGCAGGCAGTGTAGATACTGGGCAGGGAGTAGGAGCAGGCAGTACAGATACTGGGCAGGGAGTAGGAGCAGGCAGTATAGATACAAGCAATGATTAGAAGTAGGCAGTATAGATACAGGCAATGATTAGAAGCAGACAGCATAGATACTGGGCAGGGAGTAGGAGCAGGCAGTATAGATACTGGGCAGGGAGTAGGAGCAGGCAGTATAGATACTGGGCAGGGAGTAGGAGCAGGTAGTATAGATACTGGGCATGGAGTAGGAGTAGGCAGTGTAGATAGCAGGCAGGGAGTAGGAGTAGGCAGTGTAGATAGCAGGCAGGGAGTAGGAGCATGCAGTATAGAGACTGGGCAGGTATTAGGAGTAGGCAGTGTAGATAGCAGGCAGTATAGATACTGGGCAGGGAGTAGGAGTAGGCAGTGTAGATAGCAGGCAGGGAGCAGTAGCAGGCAGTATAGATACTGGGCAGGGAGTAGGAGCAGGCAGTATAGATACTGGGCAGGGAGTAGGAGCAGGTAGTATAGATACTGGGCATGGAGTAGGAGTAGGCAGTGTAGATAGCAGGCAGGGAGTAGGAGCAGGCAGTATAGAGACTGGGCAGGTATTAGGAGTAGGCAGTGTAGATAGCAGGCAGTATAGATACTGGGCAGGGAGTAGGAGTAGGCAGTGTAGATAGCAGGCAGGGAGCAGTAGCAGGCAGTATAGATACTGGGCAGGGAGTAGGAGCAGGTAGTATAGATACTGGGCAGGGAGTAGGAGTAGGCAGTGTAGATAGCAGGCAGGGAGTAGGAGCAGGCAGTATAGAGACTGGGCAGGGAGTAGGAGCAGGCAGTATAGATACTAGGCAGGGAGTAAGAGCAGGCAGTATAGATACAGGCAATGATTAGAAGCAGGCAGTGTAGATACTGGGCAGGGAGTAGGAGCAGGCAGTACAGATACTGGGCAGGGAGTAGGAGCAGGCAGTATAGATACAAGCAATGATTAGAAGTAGGCAGTATAGATACAGGCAATGATTAGAAGCAGACAGCATAGATACTGGGCAGGGAGTAGGAGCAGGCAGTATAGATACTGGGCAGGGAGTAGGAGCAGGCAGTATAGATACTGGGCAGGGAGTAGGAGCAGGTAGTATAGATACTGGGCATGGAGTAGGAGTAGGCAGTGTAGATAGCAGGCAGGGAGTAGGAGCAGGCAGTATAGAGACTGGGCAGGTATTAGGAGTAGGCAGTGTAGATAGCAGGCAGTATAGATACTGGGCAGGGAGTAGGAGTAGGCAGTGTAGATAGCAGGCAGGGAGCAGTAGCAGGCAGTATAGATACTGGGCAGGGAGTAGGAGCAGGTAGTATAGATACTGGGCAGGGAGTAGGAGTAGGCAGTGTAGATAGCAGGCAGGGAGTAGGAGCAGGCAGTATAGAGACTGGGCAGGGAGTAGGAGCAGGCAGTATAGATACTAGGCAGGGAGTAAGAGCAGGCAGTATAGATACAGGCAATGATTAGAAGCAGGCAGTGTAGATACTGGGCAGGGAGTAGGAGCAGGCAGTACAGATACTGGGCAGGGAGTAGGAGCAGGCAGTATAGATACAAGCAATGATTAGAAGTAGGCAGTATAGATACAGGCAATGATTAGAAGCAGACAGCATAGATACTGGGCAGGGAGTAGGAGCAGGCAGTATAGATACTGGGCAGGGAGTAGGAGCAGGCAGTATAGATACTGGGCAGGGAGTAGGAGCAGGTAGTATAGATACTGGGCATGGAGTAGGAGTAGGCAGTGTAGATAGCAGGCAGGGAGTAGGAGCAGGCAGTATAGAGACTGGGCAGGTATTAGGAGTAGGCAGTGTAGATAGCAGGCAGTATAGATACTGGGCAGGGAGTAGGAGTAGGCAGTGTAGATAGCAGGCAGGGAGCAGTAGCAGGCAGTATAGATACTGGGCAGGGAGTAGGAGCAGGTAGTATAGATACTGGGCAGGGAGTAGGAGTAGGCAGTGTAGATAGCAGGCAGGGAGTAGGAGCAGGCAGTATAGAGACTGGGCAGGTATTAGGAGTAGGCAGTGTAGATAGCAGGCAGTATAGATACTGGGCAGGGAGTAGGAGTAGGCAGTGTAGATAGCAGGCAGGGAGTAGGAGCAGGCAGTATAGAGACTGGGCAGGGAGTAGGAGTAGGCAGTATAGATACTAGGCAGGGAGTAGGAGTAGGCAGTGTAGGTATTGGGCAGTAATTAGGAGCAGGCTGTATAATATACATTTTCCTTCTCACTGTCTCCTGTATGTACTGTGGTTGATCTGTGTTGTCCATCACCCAACTTACATACAGAGTATGTTTGTGCCTCTGTTTGCCTCAATGTAAAGCTATAATTCATGTTCTCTTCTCAGCCTTCGCTCCACAGGTTGTGCAGCAGCAGAAGCAGATTCCGCATCAGTTTTCCATTCAGAACCAGCCGCATATTCAGCCCCGTCCTGTCCTGCCCGTCACACAGATCAGCTGCCCACTGCAGCCCCTCACCCACCAGCCACAGGTGTCCCAGTGTCTCACCTCCCCACCCATCACATCCCAGGCATCACTGGAACCTCTGTCCAGCGTGCACCGACCGAGTACAGTTCTGCAGCTGCCCCAACAATGTGCCAGTGCCTGCGGACCAGAAGTCACTGTACAGCGCAGGCTTCTCCCGCCAAGTACGGCAGTCATTCTGCATATCCCAACCGCCTCTGGCATGGTAAGTGTGGCGAGAGAGGCCCATATAAGGACTGGTAACGGTGCATACACAAGCATGGCATTGCCTGGACACATATGTTAGGGGCAGGGGGCATCTGTCCCCCAGGCGCTACCTTGGGTTGGGTCACTGGGCTACCTGCATTTTTTTCCCTTTAAAAGATTTGTAGTAGGCTGCTGAGCAGAGTCCCCCTTCCTCCGGGGCTAACATTTGCCAGCCAGCCCCTGGTGACTGTGTTGTGCTGGATGTAGCCTGTGCCCAGATGGATGTTTTTCTTGAGGGTGTTGACATATGAATGACCTTAAAACATTGATTTTCAGGTGTATACAAGCAGAGCATTGTGTCCTTATCATGTTACTCCTCTTCTTCCTGCAGGACAGCATCCAAAAGCATTGTACTGCCCCCGCACGTAACCCGTCCATCAGCCCTTGTCTGGTTCATATACAACCCCAGCCGTCGCCAATTGCCCAGGCCGCCGTCTCCGTCACAGAGACCTCTGAGCTGCACAATCCGCTGCTGCACGGTGAGCCATGTTCACATGACATGCCCAGGAGATGTATGATGAGATTAACACGCTCTGTCTGTAGGCTGGAAAATGTCTATTTGTTAGTATTTGTTATGGGAGGGTGCAGAGTTATTTTGGTGGAGGGTCAGGGCGGGTAGGACTATAACTTTATATACTCCTGTAGGATACTGACAAGGCTGGCAGCTTCTAATCCGCGGTGTAGTCCAACCAAATGTATGCCCAAGCTATGGCGGAGGCGTGCCCAGCACCAGGCCGCCCTCCAATCCCTCCCGCTCCATTCAAGCACCAGGAATAACGCTCTGTCCGCCCAGAATCCAGGCATCACCCAGTAATAATGTGCCTATTCTGATTTGAAAAAAGCATTGCTGAAACATGCACGGGGAAGCCTTCACCGAAGAAAGCCGGCGAGTCTCTTCACCAGCAGAGGCTCCCGCTGGGGATAACGTGGCGGTAGACCGTGATAGGTACTGAGAAGCCTTATCTCTGGGGAAAACATCTCACCAGAAATACAGTTTTTCTCTATATAGAAATGATCCTTATTACTGCTGCTAGTAATAAATATCCCTTTCCTTGGCTTATCTGGGTCCCACCTCCAGACCGATGATACCAGTTGTGTGGTGAGGAGCAGAGGCTCATTTTATATCATGCTATGAAATATGAAAAGCCGAGCAATGAGTGAACACTCTAGGTATCCACCCCCAACCACTCCAACATCAAATTAACAGCATTCACATTTAATACAGAGAACTGCCAATGCATGAATAGCTCCTAAAATATATAAAAAGCCCCCACCGCCACGTTACATTAATCGCCCTCATATGACATTACTATCTCCCATCAGTCCCTATACAACATTAATCCTCTGTGCACACCAATCCACGCACGACATTAATAGTTTCCCCTTCCCCCCCAACTGTTCTATAGTGGGAGTTATGCAACAGTGACGCCTGCAGGTAGAGAGGGTCTTGTCCACAAGGAGAGAGGTGAGAGGCTGGAGAGATGGAGAAGATATGAGAGGGCAAGAGCAGGAGCGAATCAGGGTGGCTACCACTGGGTGTGAGTCTATCTAACAGGAAGAGCAGCAATGCTCTGTCTGGCCAGTCTGGACCCACTCCGGATGGCAGCTCGATTCACCCATTGCCTGGTTCATTACAGATGCAGCCAACACAAGTCCTTTCAGTAGCACCATTTACACCCACTACAGGTTAGTTGTAAATAATAGTGATGACTGACATGGCATAGTCACGAGATATACTATAAACCAATATATAATGCATTATATTACAGCAGTCATTAAAATCTTCCTTATTTATTAAATTAATATAAAAAAACAAACTTTTTTATATTTAAATAAAAATATTCAGTTATTTTTAACTTTGATAACATAAGTTATATATGTTGATATAACCTTTTATTGTACAGACTGCAGAATACACATTGTGTATCCTGCTGTCCGTTCTGTGTGTCTGTATACGTCAGGTAACGTTTAAGCAGAGCGTAATACACCCAGATTGAAATAAAAGGTATCTTGAGATAAGCTTGGATTTGCACAGTCTGAACTATGCTCAATTTACGTGCTCTTTCTCAACACGTGTTGCGCACACACACACACACACAGTGTGGGAGCTGTATGCACACACACAGCGTAGGGGCTGTACACACACACACACACACACACACACACACACACACACAGTGTAGGGGCTGTACACACACACATACATACACACACACACAGTGTTGGGGGGGGCTGTACACACACACACACACACAGTGTAGGGGGGGGGGCTGTACACACACACACACACACACACACACACACAGTGTAGGGGGGGCTGTACACACACACACACACACACACACACACACACAGTGTAGGGGGGGCTGTACACACACACACACACAGTGTAGGGGGGGCTGTACACACACACAGTGTTGGGGGGGGCTGTACACACACACACAGTGTAGGGGGGGGCTGTACACACACACACACACACAGTGTAGGGGGGGGGGGCTGTACACACACACACACACACACACACAGTGTAGGGGGGGCTGTACACACACACACACACACACACACACACACACACACACACACAGTGTAGGGGGGGCTGTACACACACACACACAGTGTAGGGGGGGCTGTACACACACACAGTGTTGGGGGGGGGGCTGTACACACACACACACACACACAGTGTTGGGGGGGGCTGTACACACACACACAGTGTAGGGGGGGGGGGCTGTACACACACACACACACACACACACACACACACACAGTGTAGGGGGGGCTGTACACACACACACACACACACACACACACACACACACAGTGTAGGGGGGGCTGTACACACACACACACAGTGTAGGGGCTGTACACACACACATACATACACACACACACAGTGTTGGGGGGGCTGTACACACACACACACAGTGTAGGGGGGGGGGCTGTACACACACACACACACACACACACAGTGTAGGGGGGGCTGTACACACACACACACACACACACACACACACAGTGTAGGGGGGGCTGTACACACACACACACAGTGTAGGGGGGGCTGTACACACACACAGTGTTGGGGGGGGGCTGTACACACACACACACACACACAGTGTAGGGGGGGGGGGGGCTGTACACACACACACACACACACACACACACACAGTGTTGGGGCGGCTGGCCAGGTAACGCCGTTGCTCTCAGACACACAGGGACAGCTGGCTTTCTTGTGTGGCAGCTGCTGCTCTGTCCATGTTTAGAGCTCTCCCCTCCCTCTTGTTTTCCTTTCTAATCCCCCCCTGCCTCCGCCTGGGCACCAGGATTGGAGGAGGAAATGAGGGGAAGTACAGGCAATGGGCAGACTCCTAGTTATTGCTTACAAAGGGCTGAGCCTTTCATTCATTGTCTGATTGCTGAACCTAGCCAGCATGGAAGCGTAGTGAGGTGTCTGTGTGTGGACAATGTTCCTGGGCCGAATATGAGGAATCTTAGGCCTGAAACACTTTGCAGAGCTGCAGAACTCAATGTGTGACCAGCAAAACTAACACTCTCTCTGCCTGATCCACAACAAAGACACACAATTGTTCCTTTTGGTGTGGAGACAAAACACAACTAGTTCTACAGAATATACCTGTGGAATAGAGGACACCAACCCACAGAGTGCGCTCTATTACTGCAGACCACAAGACTGAGAAGTAGTGTCACTCCAAGAGCGCAGGACTGGTACTCAACAGGGCTCCGCAGAGCACAGACTGGTACTCAACCCCACTCCGCAGAGCACAGGACTGGTACTCAACCCCACTCCACAGAGCGCAGGACTGGTACTCAACCCCACTCCACAGAGCGCAGGACTGGTACTCAACAGGGCTCCGCAGAGCACAGTCTGGTACTCAACAGAGCACAGGACTGGTACTCAACCCCACTCCACAGAGCGCAGGACTGGTACTCAACCCCACTCCGCAGGACTGGTACTCAACCTCACTCTGCAGAGCACAGGACTGGTACTCAACAGAGCTCCGCAGAGCACAGGACTGGTACTCAACCCCACTCCGCAGAGCACAGGACTGGTACTCAACCCCACTCCGCAGAGCACAGGACTGGTACTCAACCCCACTCCGCAGAGCACAGGACTGGTACTCAACCCCACTCCACAGAGCGCAGGACTGGTACTCAACCCCACTCCACAGAGCGCAGGACTGGTACTCAACCCCACTCCACAGAGCGCAGGACTGGTACTCAACAGGGTTCCGCAGAGCACAGACTGGTACTCAACAGAGCACAGGACTGGTACTCAACCCCACTCCACAGAGCGCAGGACTGGTCCTCAACCCCACTCCGCAGGACTGGTACTCAACCTCACTCTGCAGAGCACAGGACTGGTACTCAACAGAGCTCCGCAGAGCACAGGACTGGTACTCAACCCCACTCCGCAGAGCACAGGACTGGTACTCAACCCCACTCCACAGAGCGCAGGACTGGTACTCAACCCCACTCCGCAGAGCGCAGAACTGGTACCCAATCTCATTCCGCAGAGCGCTGGACTGGTACCCAACCTCACCCCGCAGAGCGCTGGACTGGTACTCAACCTCACCCCGCAGAGCGCTGGACTGGTACTCAACCTCACCCTGCAGAGCGCTGGACTGGTACTCAACCCCACCCCGCAGAGCGCGGTGACTGGTACTCAACCTCACCCCGCAGAGCGCGGTGACTGGTACTCAACCTCACCCCGCAGAGCGCTGGACTGGTACCCAACTTCACTCAGCAGAGTGCGAGACTGGTACCCAACTTCACTCTGCAGGGCACAGGAGTAATACTCAATCTCACTCCCTAGAGTACAGGACTGGTTCTCACCCGCACTGGAACAGAAGACAGGACTCGCAGCCAGTCCCACGCCGCAGAGTACAGGACACTCAGTGACAGAGTGGTAGAGGACATGTTAGAAGCCAGAAGACGCTGATCCGGACTTTGTGACATTAGATTGGAGACAAATCTTCCCATGACAAGTTCATATTTCTCTGAATGCTGCAGCCTCTCACCTCACACAGAAGAGAGTGACGTATACAGGTTGGTGACATTAGATTTATGTGGGAAGGGGAGGCCTCCATGTCTGGGTCCCATTATGTCCTCCAGCTCCTGGACGGCAGTAATGGGCAGCTAGACCCAAAACACACGTTCTATATAAACAAGTATCTCCTGACGTATGTATAGAAGTTTCCTTTACACCGGCAGAACCTGATATCTATAGAACATGTGGTAGTTATAGTACAAAGATATCAAAGGAAAATAGAGCTGGAAAAGGGGCAGAAATTCCTATTTATAAACTGTGTTGGCTCATGGTATAAATGTCTCACATAGAGCATAGCGTGTCCTATGTTATATGTACAGTGTGTACTTACCGTATGTCATTGTTACTCTGCGTGTCCCTATAAGGGGTCTCCTTTTTGTGCCAATTCTTAGGACCCACAATAAGAGAATTTCCTGCGCACCGCACTCTACAGATAGAGTGCTCTGCTGAGCACCATCATATCATCCTAATGGTCCTTACAATCACTGCAGGGCAGGACAATAGCTCTTCTCTGTTATCAGCCAGAGTGAGAGAAGGCTCCTGTCTGCTCTGCATAGGAAGAACACATTCCCCAATTACCACAACAACACTCTTATTGTATATTCTTATTGTAAGTTAATATTTAGAAACATGGGCTGATATGTGTGCTGTTTGCCCTGGTGGGGGCTCTTGTACACTGGATAGTTATGGCAGGTATGGAGGGGTCAGTATAGCAAGAGTTAGAAGCTGAAACACAAGAGATATATAGTGTGTGTCGCTCACATATGGTAGAGTGCCATAATGTCTGTGTGTGTGTGCCAATCTCCTAAAGTAGCACTAATCGGTGAGTAGGGAGTACACTCACCTGTACTGAGTGATGGCAGGCCTGGACAGGTAAGTCAGTAAGTACACTCACCTGTACTCAGTGGTGACAGGCCCTGGCCAGGTAAGTCAGTGAGTATGCTCACCTGTACTCAGTGATGGCGGGCCCTGGCCAGGTAAGTCAGTGAGTACGCTCACCTGTACTCAGTGATGGCGGGCCCTGTACAGGTAAGTCAGTGAGTAGGGAGTACGCTCACCTGTACTCAGTGTTGGGGGCCTGGCCAGGTAAGTCAGTGAGTACACTCACCTGTACTCAGTGATGGCGGGCCCTGTACAGGTAAGTCAGTGAGTAGGAAGTACGCTCACCTGTACTCAGTGGTGACAGGCCCTGGCCAGGTAAGTCAGTGAGTTCGCTCACCTGTACTCACTGATGGCTGGACCTGGCCAGGTAAGTCAGTGAGTACGCTCACCTGTACTCAGTGATGGCGGGCCCCTGTACAGGTAAGTCAGTGAGTAGGGAGTACGCTCACCTGTACTCAGTGGTGACAGGCCCTGGCCAGGTAAGTCAGTGAGTTCGCTCACCTGTACTCACTGATGGCTGGACCTGGCCAGGTAAGTCAGTGAGTACGCTCACCTGTACTCAGTGATGGCGGGCCCTGTACAGGTAAGTCAGTGAGTAGGGAGTACGCTCACCTGTACTCAGTGGTGACAGGCCCCTGGCCAGGTAAGTCAGTGAGTACGCTCACCTGTACTCAGTGGTGACAAGCCCTGGCCAGGAAAGTCAGTGAGTACGCTCACCTGTACTCAGTGATGGCGGGCCCTGGCCAGGTAAGTCAGTGAGTAGGCTCACCTGTACTCAGTGGTGACAGGCCCTGTACAGGTAAGTCAGTGAGTAGGGAGTTTCCCCACCTGTACTCAGTGATGGCGGGCCTGTCCAGGTAAGTCAGTGAGTACACTCACCTGTACTCAGTGGTGACAGGCCCTGGCCAGGTAAGTCAGTGAGTACGCTCACCTGTACTCACTGATGGCGGGACCTGGCCAGGTAAGTCAGTGAGTACGCTCACCTGTACTCAGTGGTGACAGGGCCCTGTACAGGTAAGTCAGTGAGTAGGGAGTATGCCCACCTGTACTCAGTGGTGACAGGCCCTGGCCAGGTAAGTCAGTGAGTACGCTCACCTGTACTCAGTGATGGCGGGCCCTGGCCAGGTAAGTCTTGAGTACGCTCACCTGTACTCAGTGACTGGCGGGGCCCTGTACAGGTAAGTCAGTGAGTACGCTCACCTGTACTCAGTGATGGCGGGGCCCTGGCCAGGTAAGTCAGTGAGTACGCTCACCTGTACTCAGTGTTGGGGGCCTGGCCAGGTAAGTCTTGAGTACGCTCACCTGTACTCAGTGATGGCGGGCCCTGTACAGGTAAGTCAGTGAGTAGGGAGTACGCTCACCTGTACTCAGTGGTGACAGGCCCTGGCCAGGTAAGTCAGTGAGTATGCTCACCTGTACTCAGTGATGGTGGGGCCCTGACCAGGTAAGTCAGTGAGTATGCTCACCTGTACTCAGTGATGGTGGGCCCTGACCAGGTAAGTCAGGGATTGGAATTAGTTTTCCTCATAAAAATGGAAATAAAGAGGTAATTGTGTTTCTACAAGTGATAATAGTAAAGCAGTCCAGGGATATCCAGTAATCCTCCACTGTCAGAGCAGCAGTATTATTTATAATTCCCAATACTCCAAACATTGTAGTTATTTATATGGGCTCATTGCTGTTACATTATTTCCAGCGTGATAACAAATGTTCTCTGCTTGTGTGACACTAAACACGTGTGGGGTAACAAGGTGCTAATTGGAGGGAAGCCCACCCCTCGGAGGGGCTCCCCCCCCCCAGGTGAGGTCACTCCCCTCCCCAGGTGAGGTCACTCCCCTCATGTGAGGTCACTCCCCCCCCCAGATGAGGTCACTCCCCCCCCAGGTGAGGTCACTCCCCCTCCCCCAGGTGAGGTCACTCCCCCCCCAGGTGAGGTCACTCCCCCTCCCTCAGGTGAGGTCACTCCCCCTCCCCCCAGGTGAGGTCACTCCCCCCCCAGGTGAGGTCACTCCCCTCTCTCAGGTGAGGTCACTCCCCCCCCCAGGTGAGGTCACTCCCCCTCCCCCAGGCGAGGTCACTCCCCTCCCCCGAGGGTGAGGTCACTCCCCCCCCCAGGTGAGGTCACTCCCCCTCCCCCAGGTGAGGTCACTCCCCCCCCCCAGGTGAGGTCACTCCCCTCCCTCAGGTGAGGTCACTCCCCCCCCCCAGGTGAGGTCACTCCCCTCCCCCCAGGCGAGGTCACTCTCCCCCCCCCCCAGATGAGGTCACTCCCCTCCCTCAGGTGAGGTCACTCCCCCCCTCAGGTGAGGTCACTCCCCCCCCCCAGGTGAGGTCACTCCCCCCCCCCAGGCGAGGTCACTCCCCCTCCCCCAGGTGAGGTCACTCCCCCCCCCCAGGTGAGGTCACTCCCCTCCCTCAGGTGAGGTCACTCCCCCCCAGGTGAGGTCACTCCCCTCCCCCCAGGCGAGGTCACTCCCCTCCCTCAGGTGAGGTCACTCCCCCTCCCTCAGGTGAGGTTCACTCCCCCCCCCAGGTGAGGTCACTCCCCCTCCCCCCCAGGTGAGGTCACTCTCTCCCAGCTGCTAGTAATGAATGCCGAGGTGTAGGAATATCAGGCATATTGGAGCACACACCTGTGGTTAAGCAGGACATGGTACAGCTGTAGTCATCACACAGATACAGGACTTGGGGGTCAGATTGCTGGCACTGCTGTGTGTACATCAGGTTACAGAGGTGATGGGTCTGAGTAATTAAGGAAAGTAAGGAAGAAAAATAAAAGGAGTAAATGTTCTCTGGAACAAACCATGTTACAATACAAGGGATGCAAATTAGTTTATTATATTGTACATAAGATAAATACTGGCTGTTTTTGCCATGTACCACACACATACTTGATAGCTTTATTTTTACATTGAGATGTAAAGTTGATCTAGGACATGTTCTACCACAAGTATAAATCTGTCCCCACATTTTGTTTGTACCCCCCCCCCCCCCCTCCCCCCCTCCAATGTAACATGGTGCAAAATGACCCCTTTTTAATGCTTTGCTCTCCCTAATGACTCAGGCCTGATATATCTGGTATATGGGAAGCACACACCTGTGGTTAAGTAGGAGCTGGTGTAGCTGGATACATCAGGTTATTGTGAATATATAATATCTGTTTTGGGATATTTATTTTGTATCAGATTTGTAGACAGGTTTTTGAACACAGAAGATACAACGTATCACAAGACCTCAGTTATGTACATGCTTCTATTTGTGTCTGTTTTCAGCTGCTTCTTCTCTTATGTATTTTCCTTTGCTGGTGAGTGCACGATAAATGGATGACTGAGGTTATTGTGTCAAACCCGGGGGAAGTAAACAACCCTCCAAAACCCCCAACCTGCAATAAACTTCAGACTCAGTCTCGTATATCCTGGGCAATATTCACAGCAAATGTTTAATATTTACCTTGAATTGTAGGCAGCATCTAGTTAATTATTATAATGTATCTGTCAGTCACTGGTGCTGTCCCCTTATTATCTGTGTGCAGTCTCTTCTTCCCCCTCCCCCCCAGCACTGTCTATATAATGTACTTGTCAGTCACTGGTGCTGTCCCTTATTATCTGTGTGCAGTCTCTTCTTCCCCCTCCCCCCAGCACTGTCTATATAATGTATCTGTAGGTCACTGGTGCTGTCCCTCACTATCTGTGTGCAGTCTCTTCTTCCCCCCTCCCCCCAGCACTGTCTATATAATGTATCTGTAGGTCACTGGTGCTGTCCCCTCACTATCTGTGTGCAGTCTCTTCTTCCCTCTCCCCCCCAGCACTGTCTATATAATGTACTTGTCAGTCACTGGTGCTGTCCCCTTATTATCTGTGTGCAGTCTCTTCTTCCCCCTCTCCCCCCCAGCACTGTCTATATAATGTATCTGTAGGTCACTGGTGCTGTCCCTCAGTATCTGTGTGCAGTCTCTTCTTCCCTCTCCCCCCAGCGCTGTCTATATAATGTATCTGTAGGTCACTGGTGCTGTCCCTTATTATCTGTGTGCAGTCTCTTCTTCCCTCTCCCCCCAGCACTGTCTATATAATGTATCTGTAGGTCACTGGTGCTGTCCCTCAGTATCTGTGTGCAGTCTCTTCTTCCTCCCTCTCCCCCCAGCACTGTCTATATAATGTATCTGTAGGTCACTGGTGCTGTCCCTCACTATCTGTGTGCAGTCTCTTCTTCCCCCTCCCCCCAGCACTGTCTATATAATGTATCTGTAGGTCACTGGTGCTGTCCCTCAGTATCTGTGTGCAGTCTCTTCTTTCCCTCTCCCCCCAGCACTGTCTATATAATGTACTTGTCAGTCACTGGTGCTGTCCCTTATTATCTGTGTGCAGTCTCTTCTTCCCCCTCTCCCCCCAGCACTGTCTATATAATGTATCTGTCAGTCACTGGTGCTGTCCCTCAGTATCTGTGTGCAGTCTCTTCTTCCCTCTCCCCCCAGCACTGTCTATATAATGTATCTGTAGGTCACTGGTGCTGTCCCCTTTATTATCTGTGTGCAGTCTCTTCTTCCCTCTCCCCCCCAGCACTGTCTATATAATGTATCTGTCAGTCACTGGTGCTTTCCCTCAGTATCTGTGTGCAGTCTCTCCTCTTCCCCCCTCCCC